>PISX010033238.1:0-16329 GCA_004024625.1 Mellivora capensis | reverse complement strand
GGAGAGGAGAAAGGAGTTGAGGGAAATTGGGGGGGAGATGAACCATGAGAGACTATGGACTCTGAAAAACAACCTGAGGGTTTTGAAGGGGCGGGGGGTGGGAGGTTGGGGGAGCCAGGTGGTGGGTATTGTGGAGGGCACGCATTGCATGGAGCACTGGGTGTGGTGTAAAACTATGAACTCTGTTACACTGAAAAGAGAAAAAAACAAAAAACAAAACAAAAAACAAAAAACTCTAGCCAACCCCTAAATGGTTCCTCAGGGTGGTGAAAGAATATAATCTCTACATTAATTGCTCACTGTCTTTTATGAAAGTAGAATTGCTGTAATTTTTAGTCACTGATAAAATGTAGTAATCAAATTTCAGTGTACCAACGGAAGGATAATAAGTATTGGCTATTATCCTCAGATATTTGCTTTAAATTTTTGAATCCTGGAATCTCAGTGCATGTCTACATAATGCTAATTTTGCCTCTCTTATCTCTACATGGACCATTTAATATAAAGAGATTGCAGCTAGTGGTACCCTAAAAATAGGAAATGGAGAAGTTAAGAAAGACCTAACGTGGGGTATGTCAATAAGTACATTTATGCAGTTTGACATAAATAAACAGTTTGTGTACCCAGGAAAAATGTAGAAAGTGCCAGAGAAACAAATAGCCATGGTGAACATGGCCTAATGATTTCCTTCTTTTCCTTTTCTTTCCTTCCTTCCTTCCTCCTCCCTCCCTCCCTCTCTTTCTCCTTTTCTTTCTTTCTTTCTTTCTTTCTTTCTTTCTTTCTTTCTTTCTTTCTTTCTTTCTTTCTTTCTTTCTTATATATTTATTTATATAAATGTATGTAAGAAACAGATATATAAGAAAAAATATATAAGAAAGAGTAAGAGAGATCACAGAGGGAGAAGAAGAGGGAGAAGCAGATGTGCAGCTGAGAAGGGAGCCCTATGAGGTTGTTGATTCCTGGACCCTGAGTTCATAACCTGAGTCAAAGGCAGATGCCTAATCAACTGAGCTACCCAGGCTCCCTGGCTTCATGATTTTCATAACCTTTTTATGATTAATATAATGAAGTAAGTTAAAGAATGCCTCTGGCATGTTACCTGAGTTTCTTGCTAGCTAAAATCAATGCATAAAATTTGTTCATCTTAATATAGTCTCCTTACTACATAGGCATACCTAGGAAAAAGCAGGAAGCTACTTCATGACTAAAAAGCTACACCAAAATAAGTGGAGAGGTAGAAATCGTAATACCTGAATTAATCAGATAAAATTGGTCTACTTTTCCTATCAATGAGACTGTGTCTCCCTAGAGGTATAGTAGGATTTTGGAGTTTTTAAATTCCATTGTCTGCTCTACCTATATTCATGGTCCAGAAGTCATTATAAGAAACATTAAACTAATCATGTTTAGAGAAAGTTATTTTTGCCTCATATGCATAAATACCCTAGGTAACTGAGAGGATAGACTCATTTTTAGGACCATAGATATATCAGCTATTATTGCTGCATTATAAGTCATCTTAGACTTAGTGCAATAAGAAATTACTTTAATCTGCTCGCAGATTCTTTTTTTCAGGAATTCAGAAAGAGCACAGTTTGGATAGCTTTTCTCTCCATGATCTCTGGGTCCTTGGTTGGCAATATTTAAGGATGGGGGCAGTGACTCAATTGTTAGGGGCAAAAAACCATGAAGACTCATTTATTCCCATCTTGCATTTAGGATGGAAGATTCAAAGACTAGAACTGTTACCTGGGATACCCTCCAGTGGCCTCTGACTGGAATACCACTATGTGGCCTCATTGTGTAACATGGTGGCCTCACAACATGGCAGCCTTAGGGTAGTCAAACTTAATATATGGCAAGTATCCCAACAAACAAGGTGGAAGCTACACAGCCTTTTATTACTGAGTGTTAGAAGTCCCATGAATCACATCTGCCACAATATTTATTCTGTTAGTCACAGAGTGAAGGCCAGAGGTCATAGACTCCACCTCTTGACCAGAGAAGTGTCAAGGCTATATTGTAGGTAATTACTGGGAGATATTGTTGGGATATCTTTGGAAAATAGAATCTGTAAAACCAAGACAAAGCTTGTTTAAATTACATACCCAGAGAACTACAAAGTTGGGATTCCTCAGCCCATGATAAGTTCAGGTAGTAGCCCATGTATATAATTATAGTGATCTTCCAGTAAGGGCAGAGTGTAATTACTGAAATAAGGCTACATAATCAAAAGATACAGAAACGTTATGGAATCTGGTCAAGATGTCATTGAAGAACCTAGAATTTAGTGGAAGAAGAGCTTCATCAGGGTACAACTAGGAGTCAGTTATCGGAAAAATAAGTGTCACTTTTTTTTTTTTTTTGCTAAAATACTGGCTTTTTAGTAAGCTGGTTTCAAATGTCTTGACTCTCCTTAAAACTCCGTATGCCACTTATTTTTGAAATAATACAAGCTGCATTGCACACATTTTCTCTGACGAATATTATTTAATTTTTAGGTGATTTTTGTCTTAGATTTTAAGTAGTCTATAAGCCTAAAGCAATGTCAGTCCTAAAACATTTAAGAATGATGAACACGTGGAAATCCAAGCTCCTGAGAATACCAGTCTGGTGGTTCTAGGGCCTTATCACCTTAAGGCAGTTCCAGACAGCTAGCACTTAAATGTCACATAATGAATGTTGGGAGCTTGAGGAAGCGAGGGGGATAGAGCCTTTTTTAGAAGACTAAAATGTTTAACCAAGGTCAATTTCAGACACCCATGCAGGCAGGTTTCCTGCTCTAAAGCAGGCAAGGTAACACAGGTAACACAGGTACAAACAAGGTAGGTAACACAGGTCTCCTCCTGGAGACCAGGCAAAGGAAAAACAACCTAAATTAGAGTTGCCTGCCATTTGCACCATCAAGGATCAGTCTCCATCTCGTCAAATTGTTCCTTATACCCAGTTCTTTGCAGTACTCCGTACGGAACGTCCTTCTCCTTTGAAATGTTCTCATAAGTTGATGTTCTGCTAATATGATTGATAATTTCATCTGATATTATAATACTCCTGGTTTTAGTTAGCAGAACAGCTTTCCCTCAAGTACACAGAAAGTCTACTATTAATTTGTATCTGGAGTGGCTGGGACTTTTGATGGAAGAATCTGCTAGGAAATGTGCTTGTTCTTTTTCTGCCAGATAGAATACCCTTTACTAGCAAAAGAGGAAGTTGCAATGTATTCATGCCTCTCTTAGCTAAGATCTCCCATAACTATATGTTGAGTCTATTGTGGGCCTACGCAGAAAAATAAAAATCAGACTTACTATATTATATTTGTTATTAGCAGTCTACAAACTAGAGAGAATTGGAGGATTGCCTTTATAATTGTGAGAGAAGTCAGGGATTTGGTTAATAATAATGTACCAATGTAATTTTCTTTGTTTTGACAACTGTAATATGGCAATATGAAACAGTAGTAGTATGGGAAACCGAGCGATGGGGACATGAGGAACTCTCTATACTATCTTTACAAACTTTCTGTAAATTTAAATTATTACAAAATGAAAGGTTTATCTAAAAATTTCTAAGAAAAAAATAGTTTTAAGTAGAGTTCTAAATCTAGCCAAACTATCAAATAACTATGAAGACAAAATCAATATATATATTGAGATACTCATTCGTATGCTGAGCAGATATTATTTGAGTACCTATTATTTGAGTGAAGAAAATATTCTAACTGGGAATTCTGGTAGAAAGACAAAAATCTTTGGCTTCATGGAGATTATATTCTAGTAGGGGAATCAGAAAATAAGAATAAAGGGATGCCTGGGTGGCTCAGTTGGTTAAGCCTCTGCCTTTGGCTCAGGTCATGATCCCAGGGTCCTGGGATCAAGCCCTGCATCAGGCTCTCCGCTCAGCAGGGAGCCTGCTTCCCCCTCTCCCTCTGCCTACCTCTCTGGCTACTTGTGATCTCTCTCTCTGTTAAATAAGGAAATAAAAAATCTTAAAAAAAAAAGAAAAGAATAAAGAAAAATAAACAACATAATAAAAAGTACTGTGGACAAAGGCCAAGCAAGGGAGGGAGTTTAGAAATGTTGGAAAGCTGTTGTAGCTGTTAAAAGAAAGTTCAGGATCAGTTTCACTGACTGAATATTTAATACAGACCTGAGGAGACAAGGAGATGAGTCCTGTAGATACTGAGAAAAGAGAATCCCAGGCAAAAGGAACAGCAAGTGCAAATGCCCTGAGACAGAACTCATCTGCATTGTTCAGAAAGGAACAGGAGGCCAGTTTAGATCGAGAAGAGTGAGAAAGGGAGGAATCCACAGTAAAAGATGTGGTCAGGAAGAAAATGGAGGAGGGTAGTTCAGTTAGAATCTTGCAGGTCTTTGTAAGGATTTTGGCTTTAAAACAATTTATGTAGCACCCAAAATATAATTTATAGAAGAAAAAATTGATAAATTACTTTATCAAAGTTAAGAACAACTTCTTTTTGAAATATATGTGAGAAGAGTGACAAGATAAGTCACGAACAGGGAGAACATATTTGTAAATCAAATTTCTGATGAGGGATTTGTATTCAGAATATACAAAGAATTTTAAAATCTCGACAGTTAGCAAGACAAACTACCTCCCCCCAAACAGGCAAAAGTTTTTTTTTTTTTAAGATTTTGTTTATTTATTTGACAGAGATCACAAGTAGGCAGAGAGGCAGGCAGAGAGAGAGGAAGGTAAGCAGACTCCCTGCTGAGCAGAGAGCCCAATGCGGGGATAGATCTCAGTATCCTGGGATCATGACCTAAGCTGAAGGCAGCGGCTTAACCCACTGAGCCACCCAGGCGCCCCCACGCAAAAGTTTTGAAGAGACATTTTACCAAAGAAGATAAACAAATAAGCACATAGAAAGATACTATCATTCATCAGGGAAATGTGATATAATACCATTCTCTGTGTATTAGATACCACTACATATCTATTAGAATGCCTACAATTAAAAAGACTGATGACACAAAGTGTTGATGAAGATGCGAAGCAACTGGAGCTCTAATATGCTACTGTGGGAATGTGAAGTGTGACAATGACTTTGGAAAATAGTTTGGAAGTTATTTAAAAGATTAAACATATATTACTTTATGATATTCCAGTCCTAGCTTTTACCCAGAGAAGTGAAAGCATATGTCCATGTACAGACTTGTACTATCCATTTTTGTTTATTTGTAATGCCAAAAATGAAACATTCCAAATGCCCATAAAGAGGGAAATTTTTCCATCCAATGGAATATTAATCAGTAATAAAAGAATGAACTATCAACATGTGCAAAATGTGGATGAATGTTAAAATAATTATGCCAAATAAAAGAAGTACAAAAATACATACTATATATTATAGGTTGAATTGTATCCCCCCAAAAGACATGTTTCAAGTTCTAATCCATGAATGTAACCTGATTTGGAAGTAGGATCTTTGCAAATATAACTAGTTAAGATGATTTCCCTTAACCTACATGGAAGAACCACAGTGGTTTTGAGAGTGTTGCACTATGGAAAACATTGCCAACTTGAACTCAAGGGTATAGAGAAAGGATAAAATGAAGGAACACTGTCAGGCTATGGGGATTCTACAAATAAGGAAACAAGTCAGTGAAGCATGTGTTACAAACGTGTTATCCTTGAAGGAAAGAAGAGAGTGCTTCTGAGAGCACCTCAGATGTTGGCAGAGATGATGGGATCTCCTCGGACTAGAGACTGGGGCTGATGGTGGGTACAGAGGGCAGAAATCAGGCTGCAAAGAGTATTCTCATACTTTGAAACCTAATGGAATTTGCCTTACTATGTTTGAGATATTTTGGAACCATGACTCTTTTATTCCTTCCAGTGTCTCCATTTGGAATAGGAGTGTCTGTCCTATATCTGTCCCACAATTTTATTTTGGAAGCAGATAATTTTTCTCCTTTCATAGGTCCACCAATGGAGAAGAATTTTACTCCACCAGGAGCCAAACCCAGAGTCTCATCACATCTGAGACAGCTGATTTAGAAGGTGAGATTTGGAACTTTTTGAACTGGTGATATTTAGATGAGGTTTTGGACTTAGAATTCATGCTGCAATGGGTTAAGGCTTTTGAGAAGGTTGCAAAGGGGTGAATGCATTTTGTATTTGGGAAGAACATGAATTCTGGGTGACCAGGTGATGGACTATTGTGGGTTGAATTATGATTTCAAAAAGATATATTGAAGTCCTAACCACAGTACTTATGAATGTGACCTTATTTGGAAATAGAGTCTTTGCTGGAATATCCAGTGATTCATATCCTTACAAGGAGAGCGAGATTTGGGAATAAGCAGAGACATAGAGAAGACACAGGGAAGAAAGCCATGTTAAGGCAGAGGCAGATACTGGAGTTAAGCAGCAACAAGCCAAGAAATGCGAAAGATTCCAGTAACCGTCAGAAGCTGGAAGAGACAAAGGAGGAAATCCTTTAGATCCTAGAGGAGAGTGGCCTTGCTGACAATTCTGATTTAAGACTTCTAATCCTAGAACTGTCAGATAATTAATTTCTGTTGTTTTAAGACCCTTGGCCAGTGATGATTTGTTATAGAAGTCCTAGGAGAGTAATGCAATGTAAGATTCCATTTGTAAAAAGTTCTAAAAAAACCAAACTAATCTCTAGTGACAGAAATTAGAACATTAACTGGCTGGAAATTTGGGGGTGGGTAGTATTCTGGGGATGGGAGGAAAGCAGGATAGGTTTAGAAGGGGACCTGAGAAATCTTTTGAAGGTGAGAGATATGTTTATTATCCTGACACAGTGATGGTTACATGTATGTATGAATATATCAAAGTTTAGCAAAGTGTACCTTGTAAATATGTACAGAATTTTTATGTCAATTATACCTTGATTAAAATGGTAAAGAAAGGTCATTTCTGGGGCAAAGATTGGGTTTAGAATGGAATGAGTGAGGGCTGCTGAAACAATAACATAGAATCTATTTTCCTTCTTTCATCATTGTTTCAATTTCTTTTTTTCCCAAGAAAAGAAAGAGAAAAAATTGCACTTAGTTAAATTCTTAGAAATTAGCTCTAAGTGGACTTAAATGAGTTCACATTAATCTCCCTTGGGCACTTTTGCCATTGTCCACTTAGGGCACCTTTATCCTAACATTTTGCTTTGGTTGTGTTCTATTCTTCCTTTTATTAAGCCCAGTATTTGGAAGTCTGCTTGGAATTGCTTTTGTATTATTCATCTCATTTTTTGTGATAAGCCCTTTCTAATGCACTCAAACATTTTTAGGTGTTCTGTTCATTGATAGAAGATTTGTCCTAACCAATTCTTACTTGTGACAACTATTTTGCTCTGCTGTGGAGCAGATGAAGCTAAATAGCTAGCTAGCTAGCTTGCTTGCTTGCTTGCTTGCTTTCTTCTTCTTCTTCTTCTTTTTTTTTTTTTTTTTTGGTCTTATTTATTTGAGAGAGTGTGTGTGCATGAGTTGGGGGGAGGGACAGAGACAGAGAATCTTAAGCAGTCTTCTCACTGAGAGTGGAGCCTGACGCGGGGCTTGATCTCACAACTTTCAGATCATGACCTGAGCGAAAACCAAGAGTCAGATGCTTAACTGACTACACAATCCAGGCACCCCTAACTAGCTTTCTATTAAGGCAAGGTAGAGTTGGGATTAAACATCCACTTTTTTCTTGACCCAGTCTGATAGTATTCGATCATTTATATAAATTAATGGTCTTCTCAGAAGATCTTGTGTGATGTGATGATGTATGACTGGTGAATAGGAGACAACAAAGGGGATTTAAAGCTTTGTAGCATTTTACAGTGTTATAGCAGTTTCTTCTTAAAACTTTTAATGACAAGTCTTTGGTTCTCTCATTTCCCTGGATCTTCATTTCCAGTTTTTGTGTTCCTCTTTTTAAATTCTTTTTCTACCTTTTAATAGTACCTCTGTACTTTCACTTTTGATGACATATTATAATTGACCTAAATTAATGGCATCAAGCATATAGTTACCTACCCCTGTTCTGCTGAGCCTTACACTTGTACATACAGTTGCTTAAAGCCTATTTCCATTTGCATGTCCCAGCTCCATGTAGTGAGACTCACCCATCCTCCCAGTATCCACTCCATAAATCTAAACATTGTAGTGACTTCTGCTCTTCCTCCCTTCCCAGGAAACGCTTTACAGTCTTACTTTGTTTGAATATCTCTTACTCCTTTCCTTTCCAAACCTACCATTCCCTCTGCATTTCATTCACACATAACAATTCAATCACTAGATTGCAGACTGTTACCTATAATCGTATTTCCTTCTAGCATATTCCACAGAAATGTTTTTTCAAAATCAACATAGGATCTGTTGAAAGCCTTCAGTGTTCTCTACAATATTTCTAAAAATTTCAAAGTTTTCAGTTTAACCCACATGATAAGAGCCTCCGACCACAATTCTAGCCGTAGTTCTGATGTTCGCTATATAGTTTTGAAAATACCATGTTACCATCTTATTAAGTTATTTCCTTATTTTACCAGATAATTTTTTTGGTTTATATGTTGGTTTATCATAAAGTATATTGAGTTTTATTGAATGATGTTCCTTCATTATTGATAAGATCATATTGTTTTCTGCTTTAATCTGTAATGTGATAAAGTCAATTAATTCGATTTTTAAAAAGTTAAAAATTTTTAAAAAGTTAAAAAAAAGCTTTGCATTCCTGTGTTAAAACAAACAAACAAACTTGTCTATGAGGTATTATTTTTTTAAAAATAAATCAGCTTTGGTCTGTCTATATTTTATTTATGATTTGGATATGTGTTCTTGAGTAAGATTAGTGAATGATTTTCTTTTCTCATATTGTACTTGTCTGATTGTGGTATCTAGTTCCATTTAGCCTCATAAACAATTCCGGAAGTTGGGACTCTTTCATAAAACTCTTGGGAAAGTTTGGAAAATTGGAATCATCTGTACTTAAAAAAAAAAATTATTTATTTATTTGAGAGAGAGTGAGTGAGAGTGAGAGCAGAAGCCAGGGAGAGAGGCAGAGGGAGAAGCAGACTCCCCGTTGAGCATGGAGCCTGATACCAGGTTTGATCCCAGGACCCAGGAATCATGACCTGAGCTGAAGGCAGATGCTTAACTGTCTGAATCACCCCAGCACCCCTGGAATTATCTATTTCTTGAAAGTTTGCTGGGACTCACCTATTGGACTAGCTGGGTCTGGTGCTTTCTTTGTGGACACAGACATGTTATAAACTTCTTATTCAAATTGTGTAATGTTTTATGGAAATAGAAGGGCTTTCTATTTTTTCTTGAGCAGGTTTTAAAAGTCATATATATATATACATTTGTATTTTGACATCTCATCTGTTTTTCATGTTTGGTCATTAATAGAATCCTCTTACATTAACATTTTTACATTATCTGTAATTAACCCCTTTTTTATTCCAAATGTGTTCATTTGTGACTTCTCTTTTTTTCCTGGTAACTACAACAGAGTTTTGTCTGTTTTACTTGTCTTTTTAGAATACTAATATTTACCTTTTTAGAACTTTGCTGTTGGCTCATCATTTTATATTCCATTAATATTAATTTTGCTCTTATCTTTATTATATTCTTCCATATACTTTGGATTTATTCTTATTCTTTTCCTTATGTCTCAGCTTTAGTGCTTAGCTTTCTGAGCTTAATATGTTCATGTTTATTTTTATAACTAACATACCTGGGTTTATATTTGTACTTTATTATGTGATTTCTACTTGTCTAAACTTTCTGTTGGATCTCATTTTTCTCCTTTCACACTTTCTTTTAGGGTGATTATTTTCTTTCATCCTATTTATTTTTCTTCTTCACATCTGCAATTTTTATATTATATTTCTATGCTTTAGTGATTTACACAGAAACCACGACCTATCAACTTAAAAACTCAGACTTACAAAATGATGTTAGGAATAAAACAGGGGACGTAACTCATAGATTCATATATAATAAGAAAACAATGGTAACAACCTTGTGGCAGTAAATTAATAACAGAAAAAAATGGAAAATATTCTAGAAAAATAGAATTTATCAAACCTGAGTTAAAAATAATTTGCATATATTTATATCCATTAAAAATTGAACAGTAGTTAAAATTTACATATCAAAATATTAGCAGGTTTAGGTGATTTTCTGAAAGCAATGTCTCTGTCATACACATGTTATTCTTAAAAATTAAATATTTGAAAAGTTTTCCCAATACTTTATTACATTAATATGATCAATATAAATCATTAGATGAGTATAGTCAAAGAAAAGAAAATTGTGGGGACATTTTAAATATCCTTGAAAAGTGAGTACATACTCAAGCAATGTATAAATAACTTAAACTTATGACCAAGTTGGATTTAACTCAGCACCCTATATCTTTTGATTGAAATATTTCATCTATTTACATTCAGAGGAATTATTGATAGGTATGTACTTAGCCATTTTATTACTTGTTTTATGGTTGTATTTGTAGTTCTCAGTTCCTTTATTCCCCCATTCTCTTCTTTCATGATTAGTTGACTTTCTTTAGTGATATACCTGGATTCCTTTCTCTTTAATATTTGCATATCTATTACTAGCTTTTGATTTGTAGTTACTATTATGTTTGTCCACCCAACTGAGCCACCCAGGCGTCCCTATGGCTATCTATCTTAAGTTGGTGGTTGCTTATGTGTGAACCCATTATTTATTCCTCTCCCCCTCTGTTTTAAGTATATGGTATTGTACTTAAGTTCCTTTTATTCTGTGAGTCCCTTAACTGATTTTTACATATTTTACTTATTTTTACTACTTTTATGTTTCCTGTTTCTCTTACTCATACTTGTGGTCTTTCTTTTCCACTTAGAGTCCCCTTTCACATTTTTTGTAGGGCTGTTTTCCACTCAGAATCCCCTTTTATATTTCTTGTAGGGCTGGTTTAATAGCTATAAATTTCTTTAGCTTTTCTTTGTCTGGAAAACTATTTTTCCTTCTATTCTTAATGGTAGCTTTGTTTGGTAGAATATTCTTTTTTTTTAAGATTTTATTTATTTATTTGACAGAGAACACAAGCAGGGGGAGCATCAGGTAGAGGGAGGGGGAGAAGCAGGCTCCCTGCTGAGCAGGGAGACCAATATGGGGCTCAGTCCCAGGACCCTAAGATCATGACCTGAGCTGAAGGGAGATGCTCAGTGATTGAATATTCTTGGTTGCAGGTTTATTCTTTCAGCAGTTTGAATGTATCATGCCATTATCTTCTGGCTTGCAAAGTTTCTGCTAAAAAATCAGCTGATAGACTTATGGGGTTTTCTTTGTATGTAACTGTTTTCTTTTCTTTTACTGCTTTTAAAAAAATGTCCTAATCATTGCTTTTTGCCATTTTAATTATTATATGTCTTGGTATTGACTTCCTTAGATTGATTTTGCTGGGGGCTTTCTGTGCCTCCTGGATCTGGATTTCTGTTTCCTTCCCCCCAATTCAGGACATTTTCAGCTATTATTTCTTTAAATAAATTTTCTGCCCTATTTTCTCTCTCTTATTCTGGAGTCCCTACAATGTGAATGTTATTAGGCTTGATGGTATTAGCCTTGTGAAGAAGATGTCCTGTAAATCCCTGCAGTGAAATGTATTCTCTCACTAGAACCTGGTGCTTGGGGTATCTTCTATATGTGTTTATGCATCTTACTATTGTGGCTGAGCCACTTTTTCTTTCAGTCTGGTCATCTACAGTGGTTCTCATTGTTATTGGTAGGCTTTTGTCCCTATGTTGTTAGTGTGGTTCAGTATGGGGCCATGCTGGATTTGAGCTGAGTAAAACCAGATGTTTCCCACAAATTCAATAGCATGGAATTACAGAGTACTTTCCCTGTGTTGTCCCCTGAGAACGTCTTATTGGTGGGTGGGTCCTGCACTTTGACCAGATGACTGCCTCCAGCCCATTGCAGGGGCTGTATTCAGGTTGACTTGTATGGATATCTCCCCTTTTCCCCAGGGCAGGAGAACTTTGGAGTGATTCTGGCCCCTGTCAGGGCTTTCACATTGCCAGGCTTATGACATTATTTTGGATGAGCTCTGGCCAAGGACATATTGGAGGGGGAAGTCTATAGGAGAGCACCGGTGCAGGGCACACTGTGCCAGCAAGGTGCATGGGTCAGTGTGGCAGGAGACCTGCAAAAAAGGCCTGGCTGGAGAAGCCAGATCTGCATAAGTGTGTGTGTCAGGGTGTGCTGTTGATAAGTTAGGTGGAGAGTATTCGTGGTGTGCTGGTTCCTGCAGTTGTCTGTATATGTTGACTCTTAGGGGAGCAGGGTGAGGGAGGGCAATGGTGCTTACCAGGTCTTCTGTTCTTGGAGAAGTCCCCCAGTGATCCCTGCCCCTCCAGTACATGCTTTGAGATTAATACACAAATCTCCCTTCTGTATATCCCAGTCATTTTCAAACTGCTGCTTCTATGTTGCATCTCCATGGGACTGTTGGTCATACCCCATCTTTAGGATTAGAGACTCAGTTTTCTGTAGCCCTCCTGGCTCTCCCAGAGCCCAAGTCCACTGATTTTTAAAGTTCCAAATGTTAAGCCCTGATGATGTAAGAACTCATGAAATTTTGGCCCTCTAGTTTTCTAAGCCAAGTGTAATGGGGACTTGTCTTCCCTATGTGGGTTCCCTGTGCCTGAGGTGCCTGTTGTGAGGGTCTGTTTTCTTCCCCTCTCAGTGCCTTTGTTGTCCTTTGCTCCTTGAGATAGTCCCATGAGTCCATTTGGCTCCCAACTATGTCTCTGATTTTCTTACATTTTCTCTACATCTAGCTGCGGAGAATCTGGTTTGTTTTCTCTACATTTAGCTATGGGTTTTTCTCTACATTTAGCTGTGGAGAATCCGGTTTGTTTTCTGGGTTATTCACACTGATGTGGCTGTTATTTGGTTGTATCTGTAGGATAAGGTGAGCATGGGATCTTCTTACTCTGCTGTCTTCTCCAGAAGCCTCAAATAAGGAATTCTTATACCCAGAATTTATAAGGAACTTCTAGAAGTTAATAAAAACAAAAGAGATAATCCAATGGCACAAAAAAGGCAGCAGGAACTTCACAAAAGAGGATATTCAAGTGCCAGTAAACATAAAAAAGATAATTTATTTCATGAGCCATTAAGAAAATAAAAATCAAAACTGGAATAATTTATCATTGCATGACTTAATTTGATTAAATAAAAAAGACAAAATACTAAGTATTTACTTATATATGGAGCAATTGGTATTCTCCTTTGCTTGGTGGGAATATAAATCAGTACAATTGGTTTGTGAAACTGGCAGTGTATATTGAAACTAAAACACCTATTCCTCTGATCCTGTATTTATATTTGTAGGTATATGCCCAACAGAAGTAAGTATATCTTTTCACCCAGTGGCCTGTATGTGAGTTTTCATGGAAGTACTTTTGGTAAAAGCTAAGAACTGGGAGCTACACAAATGTCTTCCAAGCATATAATGGATAACTAAATCATTGTAAGATAAATTATGGAATTTTATACAGCAATGAGATTGAGCCATTTATAACAGTTAAAGAAGCTAGATAGTAAAGATGTACTGTATGATTCATTTATAAAGACACAAAGCTAGGCAAACCTCAATATGCTATTTTGTCAGGTGGTGGTTACCTGGGATGAAGTGGGTCAGGGCAGTGACAGGAAGGGAGCATAAATGTCTCCTGGGATGGCATAATATGCTCTTTCTTGATCTGTGTGCTATTTACATGATTTTGTTCAGTTTATAAAAATTCATTGAGTTTATGCTTATGTTTTGTATACTTTACTATTTTATTCTTCTATAAATATTTTTTAAAAAGCCTCTTTGTGATGTGATAATCTACCTAATATGTATGTGATTTGAAGCAGGAAGTCTTTTCAACCTACCACTTCTGCTATATTACCAAAGGCACCTTTCTTCACTTTGGCTTATTCCAGCTCTTCGGGACAAAAACCAGAATACATTTGTGGTTTCTAAACTTGGCTTTGTGTCAGAAAACCTTGGGGTTTCAATAATATATAGATTTACATTCTTGAGTAGACTTGGGGAAACTACATTAAAAAAAAACAAACACACTTGGGGCACCTGGGTGGCTCAGTGAGTTAGGCCTCTGCCTTCAGCTCAGGTCATGATCAGGGTCCTGGGATCGAGCCCCATATCGGGCTCCCTGCTCGTCAGGGAGCCTGCTTCCCCTGCTCTCTCTGCCTGCCTCTCTGCCTACTTGGGATATCTGTCAGGTGAATGAATAAAATCTTTAAAAAAAAAAAAAGAAAAAAAAAACTTTTCCAGGAAAACTTCATATACGTACAGGTTTGGAGACCTAGGTTAAACTACTCCAAAGAGTCCCAGAGGGATTCATAAGGCATAATCTTAATTTATAATTACATGAACATAATTTTGAAAAAGTTCTGACTTTGTTTTTTTCATGCTTTTTTTTTGCTGATGGAACCCATATTAAATAGATAAAACTTAACTTGTTTTGCTAGCATCATGCTAATAAGTCAGATCCTTTTTTAAAGAAAAAAATCCCAAAGTTTAGTCAAATTAAATTGCATAATCTCTTCAAACCATGCTTCCTACATCTGTAATTGCAAGCTAATATCTATCTCATATAGTTGTTATAAGGATTAAATGGAGAATACAGTCAATCACTTAGTATAGGTAGTGTATGGTACACAATAAATTTGTTAAATGAATTTCAAGGAACTCTGTAAGAGTACACATGACATTTCTGCCAAGACAGAGCTCTTTTTTCAAATAGTGCTGTAATTGGAATACCAAAATGATACTGCTGCCCACTGACATTAGTCACATCTTTAAGCACTTTATGCCAGCCATGGTACTACGGTAATAAATTTGTGCTCATCAACCATGATCTCTTCATATTCCTGTTTTGGATCATCACCACACTTTTGTACAATGCCTGGCATTTTAGTGTGAGGGGGAAATTCCAGAGTCTGTGGACATGAGCAAAACCAGTCTTTTCAACTGCAAAATTAAATCTCCTCTCCATTCATTCTTAGTATCATGATTTAACCAATGAGCCAACCAGCCACAGGGAATTAATTTAACAACCACCATGTAATTGGTATGAAATGCTCCACTAATTCAGAAGACCAATTTGGTCACATCTCCTTAATTTTTTCAATTAATCACTTCAATACCCATCTTCCTTATCTATGAGAAAACCTAGAATCTTCCTCTTGGGGTTTCCCCTTACCCTGAATTTACCTAAGAACTTCTGAGTCTCACACAGCCACGAAGCAGTTCATATTTTTGCACCAACAAGAAGGAAACTTAGGGTCTTATGAATCTAAGCCCATGGCATCTCTTGCTTTGTGGTGGGCTTGACTTTTGAGTTTGGTCCTGCTGTTGTGGAATTAGTATGGAATCACTGAATAATCCAGAGTCCTACAGGGTCTATTGTGTTCTTTGAAGATGGATAATACTTTAGTGCTAAGCTGCTCTCATGGTTCCTGGTAGTGATGAGACAAGATCGGTATTTTGGTCACTTCACAGATCTAAAACCACTGTCTTCTCTCCTTACATAGGGATTAACTCTCTAACACCAGAATTTCTGCTACTATTTCTTTTTTCCAGACTGTGGTTCTATGCACCCAGCCTTCTAAATAAGACTAACTTTTATGACTTCAGGAGATCATCTCCATACTTTCTGCATTCATCTTCTAATAGCCATGACATTCAAGGAGGGAGATCTGTCCTATTGCTTCCCCATATTTTATAATCTGTGGCTTGCCTTCCATATGCCCATGTCCTGCTCCCAAGCCTATCTCTTCTTAAAATGGTAGACAGTAGAAATATTCTCTACCTTCCTGGTAAAACCACATTATTCACTCAGAGGATCACGTCTTTTTTTCCCTGCAAGATACACATTAAATGATATTTTCCATAATCAGTACATTTATATCCAGGAATTCCAGCCTAAATTGTACTGCCAATGGGAGAATATTAACTTTACAGTTAGATTGAGGTGCTTGGTTTTGACCAGTGGTTCTCAAACAGTAGTCTTCAAACCAGTATCACTGGTATTACCTTTAGCACTACATTGTATTAACTTTCTTGGGCCTCATCCCAGATTATGTACTGAGTTAGAAATGTTGGGGATGAGCAGCAGCAATCTATTTCAACCAGTTCTTTGGGAGATTATGATCAAGGATAGAGTTTTGTTGTTGAGGGAGGTCATCGAAAAGACATGACTGCTGGTTGACTTGTGAGTGGGACCTGGGCACCCAGAAGCTCCTCATCCCTTCTCCTGTTCTTGGAATATGGGTTCTCCTTGTGTTTCCTGTTCTAAAAGGT
>PISX010033237.1:0-15305 GCA_004024625.1 Mellivora capensis | reverse complement strand
GCTCACAGTTCCTCCATTATGGTTCTTCCATTATGGGCATGAAAGTGAGTGTCTACACTAACATCTATTGTTACACTCCAGTCCAGGGCTTCCTGCTGGGCATCAGTGAAGGATTGCCCAGAGGAGGAAATCTGCCTCTCTCAGGCCAGAGCCTCTGGCCCACCTCAGATGCATGCCAGGGCTCCTGGTATCAGAGGAACTTCTCTACCTTACCTTGGGCCTGCCCTCCTGCACCTAAGGAGACCTTAGGAAAGAGATTATGATCAACCAGCAGCACAGACATCATCAGACATAGGTTGGCGGTAAGGACATGCTCTGCAGGAGTGCTTCCTCACATAGCCTAACTCTGAGCATCTTCCCAGGGCTTGGCTAGGCCCCAAACACCCTGGGAGAGACTATTAGGAGAGGCAAGGCTACCTGCCAGGGCCCACATAGGGAGCTCTCTGGACACTCCGCCCTGCCCCAGTGGACTCAGAAGCTACCCCTAGAATGCTTTGACTGGGAGGAGTGCTTTCCTGGGCAGCACTCCATGTTCTGTCCTATGGAACAGCTGTGTGTTCCATGGTAGGTTGAGTGGAGGATTGGAGACCCCTGTAAGGCCTTGATTCTTATGGAGGCAGAGGAGGGAGCACCTGTAAATTCTGCCATGACCTGGGTGTCCAAAAAGCCAAGTCCCAGCCTGTGGAGAATTGTTGATCAGGCTGGTCTGTCTTGACAAACACATGGCCTCACGGTTGTCATGATTTCTGCAGTCATTGTTCTCTTCTCATGCTCCAGCCATGCTCCTTGCAAATTCTCTCTTCCCCACCCCTCATCTTGATCTTCAGAAGTAGCTTGCCCTCCTGTAAAGACTCAGCACATACTTTCACTCTCTCATTCCCGACTAAGTCATCTCCCTGGTCCTGTGACAAAGTAGAGCTTGAAGAGACTTTGGTCACGGGCTATCGCACAGGACATCACGCTTATCTTTTAGGTCATTTACACTGTGCTAACTGGCCATGGGGAAATAGTAGGCTTCCTAAATGCTTTATCATGTGCATGCCAGGGTGTGGGAGATATTCTTGTTGATATTCAGGATTTTCCATATTGGTGAATTTCTAGAGATCCAGTGGCCTGGGGCTGATGGGGACAGTCTTTTGAGACAGAAGACAAGTTTCTGCACCTTGTATTGCTTACCACTTAGAAAGACATAGTGCGCAGTGGGCCTCTTTGGATTTTGGAGATAACCTCGGCCCCTTTTGGGCATGCTCCTTTCATCTATTTCCTTGGGGACTGTAAGGCTGCATGAGGCTCAGATTACAAAAAGACTCTGCAGTAAGCCCAGCCCAGGATGTGTTGAAAGTTGCCACCAGCTGGGTCTTAGGACCCGCCATATGCATTTTCCTAAATGTGTCTGTGGTAGATTAGGATGCTGGATAGAGCCATTGCATGTCCAAGTAGGAGAATCACAAAACACACACTTGGATTATTGAGGTCAGGCCTTGTCCTCTTCTGTTGATGGGTGCTTTCCATTCGAAAGCAGCTCTTTACTTGCTAGTGGACCCGCATAAAAAATTGCATGCCTGACCATGGGACATGGAGTCACTGTACAACTGGAATTTTCCATCAGAAATTGGGAGTTATCTGATCTATGAAGACTTAAAATGGGATGTGTCTAGAGGCAGTCCATTGCCAAATGGAAATGGTATGAATGAGAATGGGCCCAGTCAGATAATTTCTTCGGGAAATAAGTAACCTATATAATCAAGTGTTTGGGCCCTAATTACTCACTGATATCTCCTCTTTCTTCATTCTTGCCCGATGTCACTAAGTCTTCAAGAAGGGCTTCCCTTTCCACCACACATTCCCAAAGAAATGGGGTCTTCCCATGTCTGCCTGTTTGAGTCCCTCTTACTTTCCAATCCCTTCCTTAGGTTTCTTAGGAACCAGAGATCTAATCTATCAGGTGTCAGCCTTGCCCTCGGTATTCCTCCATTCATTTTCTGACTTTCATTTTGGGAGGGTGATTTTACCTGCGTTCTTTGCTAAGCCCTCTGCTCCCATCTCTTCACTTCCATGCAATCTCTCCAGTTTGTGTATGTCTCTGCTGTTAACTGTAAAAATAAAACCATTATCTATTTTGCCAGCAAAAATGGGTTAATTTGGGAATAGCAGAGAATTGCAATTCAGGGCAAACAAGTTTTGGCAGAACCACAGGTGAGTCCAGAAATCAAAGGAGGGAATGCTCCTTTATAGAGGAAAGTGGGAATTAACTGGTAGTTCCAAGTGGAATGGCTTTTCAGTTGTCTGGGTTGTGATATAGTCTCTTATTGGCTGGGCTATTGCCAGGGAAGGAGGAAAACCTTTCCTTCTCTTGCTGTGACTGCAAAGTACTAAGTGGCTAAGGTAGGATCCACTTGCCAGGAACATTTCCTGTTGCGTAGGTAATTGAGGACAAGTGTGTGATATGAGAGCTCCCCCCTGTGGCCCTGTAACTCCATTTCAGTGAGGTTTTCCTTTATGAATTTTCACACTGCATCTCTGTGGACCACAAGAGTACTGATCCAAGTTGGTGGATTTGAGTGTTTTATTTCTTTGCTTACAGGTTGTTTTAATCCATTTTGAGTTCATTTTTGTGTATGGTGTAGGAAAGTGATCCAGTTTAATTCTTCTGCATGTGGCTGTCCAATTTTCCCAACACCATTTGTTGAAGTCTTTTCCCCATTGGATATTCTTTCCTGCTTTGTCAAAGATTAGTTGACCACATGGTTGTGGGTCTATTTCTGGGTTTTCTATTCTGTTCTATTTTTTGTGCCAGTACCATACTGTCTTGATGATTACAGCTTTGTAATACAGCTTGAAGTCCAGAACTGTGAAGCCTCCAGGTTTGGTTTTCTTTTTCAACATTCCTCCGGCTATTTGGGGTCTTTTCTGGTTCCATGCAAATTTTTGAATTGTTTGTTCCAGCTCTGTGAAAAATGCTGATGGTACTGCCATACTATTTTCTACAGAGGCTGTGCTATTGTACGTTCATTCCCATCGACAGTGTATAAGGTTCCATTTCTCCACATCGTTGCTAATACTTGTTTTTCTGCTTTTTGTTTTTTTTTTGTTTTTCTTTTTAAAGATTTTATTTATCTGACAGAGATCACAACTAGGCAGAGAGAGAGAGAGGGAAGCGGGCTCCCTGCTGAGCAGAGAGCCCGATGCAGGACTCTATCTGAGGACCCTGGGATCATGACCTGAGCTGAAGGCAGAGGTTTTAACCCACTGAGCCACCCAGGCACCCCTTCCTGCTTTTTGTTTTTATAGTAGCCATCCTAATGGGTGTGAGATGGTTCTCACTGAAGTTTTGGCTTGCATTTTTTTAATGATTAGCAATGTGGAGCATCTGTTCATGTGCTCTTTGGCCATTTGTCCATCTTCTCTGGAAAAGTATCTATTCCAGTTTTTGATTAAATCTAGTTGTTTGTTTTTTTTGTGTTGAGTTTTAGGAGCTCTGTCTATATTCTGGATATTAATCCTTTATCAGATGTATAGTTTACAAATATTTACTCCCATTTTATGGATAATCTTTATTTATTTATTTATTTATTTATTTATTTATTTATTTGTCAGAGAGAGAGGGAGAGAGAGCAAGCACAGGCAGAGTGGCAGGCAGAGACAGAGGGAGAAGCAGGCTCCCTGCTGAGCAAGGAGCCCAATGTGGGACTCGATCCCAGAACGCTGGGATCATGACCTGAGCTGAAGGCAGCCGCTTAACCAACTGAGCCACCCAGGCATCCCATGGATAATCTTTTTACTCTGTTGATAGGGTCTTTTGATGCACAAAATTGTTAAATTTTCAATTTGCCTATTTTTTTTAACCTGTGTCTTTTCTGCTGTATCCAAGAAATCACTGCTAAATCCAATCTCATAAAGATTTTCCCTGTGTTCTTCTCTAAGAGTTTTGTAGTTTTAGGTCTTACATTTATGTCTTTGATCCATTTTTTATTATGTTATGTTAGTCACCATACAGTCCATCATTAGTTTTTGATGTAGTGTTCAGTGATTCATTATTTGTGTATAATACCCAGTGCTCCTCACAACATGTGCCCTCCTTAATGCCCACCACCTGGCTACCCCATCCCCCACCCCCTCCCCTCTGAAACTCTCAGTTTGTTTCCTGGGATCCATAGTATCTTATGGTTCTCCCTCCCTTGGTCCCCACCCCCCTTCAGCTTTCCCTTCCTTCTCCTAATGTCCTCCATGCTATTCCTTATGTTCCACAAATAAGTGAAACCATATGATAATTGTTATTTCTCTGCTTGACTTATTTCACTTAGCATAATCCCCTCCAGTTCCATCCATGTCCAGACAAATGGTGGGTATTCATCCTTTCTGATGGCTGAGTAATATTCCATTGTGTATATGGACCACATCTTCTTTATCCACTTGTCTGTGGAAGGGCATCTCAGCTCCTTCCATAGTTTGGCTGTTATGGCCATTGCTGCTATGAACATTGGGGTACAGATGGCCCTTCTTTTTTTTAAGATTTTATTTATTTATTTGACAGACAGAGATCACAAGCAGGCAGAGAGGCAGGCAGAGAGAGAAGGGGAAGCAGGCTCCCCACTGAGCAGAGAGCCCGATGTGGGGCTCGATCCCAGGACCCTGGGATCATGACCTGAGCTGAAGGCAGAGGCTTTAACCCACTGAGCCACCCAGGCGCCCCGGCCCTTCTTTTCACTACATCTGTATCTTTGGGATAAATACCCAGTAGTGCAATTGCTGGGTCATAGGGCAGCTCTATTTTTAATTTTTGAGGAGCCTCCACACTGTTTTCCAGAGTGGCTGTACCGACTGGCATTCCCACCAACAGTGTAAGAGAGTTCCCCTTTCTCCACAGCCTCCCCAGTAAGGTGAATGATTCTTGACACTTCATTGGCTAAGTGTTTCTTTTGTTTATTTAACAAATATAACAGGACTTCTATGCCAGACATTGGCTCTAAGTGCTTAACTCATGGAACCCTCACAACATCTTTATGAGGAAAATGTTGTTCTTATCCCCATTTAGCATATGAGGAAGTTGAGGCACAGAGAGCGTTAATGACTTGCTTAAAGTAAGTGGGAGCTAGGATTTGGATCCAGGTTAAGTCTGTGTCTTAAATCTCTATGTTATGTGGTCTTCTGAAAGCTCTTTGGTAGAGCTCTCTTTTCTTCTTCTTCTTTTTTAAAGGTTTTATTTATTTATTTGACACAGAGAGAGACAGTGAGAGAGGGAACACAAGCAAGGGCAGAGGGAGAGGGAGAAGCAGTCTTTCTGCCTGGCAGGGAACCCAATAAAGAGCTCCATCCCAGGACCCTGGCATCATGACCTGAGCTGAAGGCAGACACTTAACGACTAAGCCATGCAGGCGCCCCACACCTCTCTCTTCTTACCAGCACAAAAGCCACAAGTCATTGGTAGTAAGGTAGTGTAGGCTGATGTAAGCAATCGATAAATTTGTAGCAAAGATGGATGGAACTTTACAAAAGTCTTCACATATATTCTGGAAAAAAATAGATGCATAAATCCTCTCTCATCTCCACAATCACCCAGACTTCCAGAAATGTACATTAGTGGGGGAGAGTCTCCTGAAATTCCACAGTGTTCTGTTTCTGTCTATATTCCCTGCCACAAAAAGGAAAAAGGAAGTACTCTTTGAATAGGAATTCAGTGATAATGTTCTGAATGTACCCAACTTATGGCTTGGGGCAGATTACACAGATCTGCCCCAGTCAGCATCATGATGACATTCTGAGTCTTTGAAATCTGTCCTGTTCATCATCTACCCTGTGCAGGGGCTCTGTGGTTCCCAGAAGTCAGCAGGAAGACCCACCAGCCAAATAATTACCAGCTCTTCCAACTTGAATATCTTCAGAGGTAGGTAGAGTCAAAGTCCTGGGCTAGAAGTGGGAACCAGCAAACATTTCTTTGTGACTTGGTTGAATGAATTCCTTGTCCAAATCATGCCTCCAGATCATGCCAACACTATCTCTGTATGGAAGAGATTCTTGTCTTGTTCAAATGGAGAAAGCATGGGGCACTTGGGTGGCTCAGTGGGTTAAGCATCTGCCTTTGGCTCAGGTCATGATCTTGAGGTCCTTGGAGCAATCCCTGTGACAGGCTCCCTGCTCAGCAAGGAGTCTACCCCTCCCCTCACTCCTTCTTCCCTTCTCCTGCAGTCATGAGCTCTCTTTCTCAAATAAATAAATAAAATCTTTAAAAAATGGAGTGGCCAAGAGAGAGAGAGAAAGATTACATAGATGAACACTGTGTCTCTTCATGTTTGATATCCTGAGAAGGATACTATGTATTGCCTACAGAGTATTCCAGCTGAGAATGTATAACCTGAGTCTAATCATTAAGAAATTTCAGAGAGACCACAAAATGAGGAATATTTCTAAAAAAAACTTTGGCTGTTTTTTCTTCAAAAATTTCAATGTCATAAGAGACAAAGGATATTATTGGGTGTATTTTTAAAATGGAAAACTGATGGTAGCTTAGATAAATATATAAAAGTATATTTTGCCCATGTTAAATTTAATGAATTTGATTAATTGTCCTATGATCATGTAAGAGAATGTCCCTACTATAATACTCACTGAAATATTATTCCTAAATAAGGGCCATGATATATGATATTTACTCTCAAGTTGTTCAGAAAAAATATATAAATATATATGACATATATATATACATATATGTATATGTATATATGAGGGAGGAGGGGAGGGAAAGAGGAGGTAATTATGGACAAATTCTAGTGATTCTGAGCAAATGGTATACAGATGCTCTTTGTACTATTCTTACTCTTGTAACTTTAAAATTATTTCAAAGAATAGTTCTTAAAAAGTAAAAGGCAACTCATCTAATGGTCCACATACCTCAAATTTTATTTTCCTATTTTATAATTTTTCACATGTGCCAAAGAAGAGAATAAGTTAGCCCTTCTAAAGAGTTTTGCACCTTTGGAAACATCTCTATATATTGTGTCTATTTTTTGGCATTTGAATAGATTTCAACCAATGTAGGTAGGTTATTTTCTGCTTTGTTAAAAATGTGGAAGTAAAAATAAAGATTTTGAGGGAAAATTGATCACTTGCTGGGAAAGAGACAATTAATCTCCTGTGACTATATAATTCATAGTATCCAGACTTCTTTTGTCTTTGTGTTTTGATAAAAGTATCTGTCCTTCTGTTTGGCCTTAGTAGTGTGAAGTCCCAGGCTGGGATTGAGAGAGAAATGAGAAAAGGACTGAGAATTTAGGGGAACAGTAGGTAACCTCTTCCTCAGAACCCTGACTCACATCACCAGTGAGCTGCCTAAAATCACAGCTAGCACTTATTTTACATATTCTGTGTTCCAGGTCCTAGACTCTCTCTTCTCTTTTCTCCTTCACATTATGTCCCTCTAGTAATATGTACTTCTTTTATGTATCATGTTTATTTTCTGTCCCCTGTGCTAGAATGTAAGCTTTACTAGGGCAGGGATTCTTGTAATTTTGTTTATTACTGTAATAAACTTGGAAGAGTGGCTTATAGTAGTCCCTAATGTAAGTATTTGTGGGATGAATAAATTTAGGATAGATGAGTAAAATTTGGGCCCCCACTCACTCACCAGAATTAATTTCAAATAGGTTAAATTTTTTTTTTTTTAAGAAAAGACATGCATTGCATGGAACACTGGGTGTGGTGCATAAACAATGAATTTTGGAACACTGAAAAAGAAAATTAAATAATTAAAAAAAGAACCACAATGAAGTTAATGAGATTACCCTTCATTCCTCTAGAGAAGAAAAGAGTTTGAGCCTAATAATAACAACAATAATGGCCATTTATTTTGCATATTCTGTGTGCCAGACCCCATGCTCAGTGCTTCATAGACTAAGCATTTGCAATGTGGATTCTAACTTTGCTTCAATGTTATAGGTGGGGAAACTGAGGATCTGAGAAGTTAGGTGGTAGACCAATCCCAAAATTTAAATGAAGCTCAATGCTTTGGGTTTGGGTTTCAAACCCAGGTCTCTCTGACTCCAATGCTCATGTTTTGTTATCTGTCCTGTACAATATTGACAGTCTTCAGTGTAGTAACAAGTGGGAGAGAATTTCTTTTTTATGGTGAGACAGGATGTGCATCCTATTGGCAGAATAAGCCAATTTTAATGGAGAAGAAAACTGGGGATAACTATGTAGGATTTGAAATAGGCAGTACCCTTTTTTTAAAAATTAATTTTAAAAATTTTTTTATAAACATAAAATGTATTTTTATCCCCAGGGGTACAGGTCTGTGAATCACCAGGCTTACACAATTCACAGCACTCACCATAGCACATATCCCCCCCAATGTCCATAACCCCACCACCTTCTCCTGACCCCCCACCCCCCAGCCCTCAGTTTGTTCTATGACATTAAGAGTCTCTTATGGTTTGTCTCCTTCCTGATCCCATCTTGTTTCATTTATTCTTTTCCTACCCCCCACGTTGCATCTCCACTTCCTCATATCAGGGAGATCATATGATAGTTGTCTTTCTCTAATTGACTTATTTCGCTAAGCATAATACCCTCTAGTTCCATCCACGTAGTCGCAAATGTCAAGATTTCATTTCTTTTGATGGCCAGGCAGTACCCTTTACTCAGGACTTCTATACATTTGTGCTCTGAAGCTAATAACAGATTTAATTGAATTTTAGTCGCAAGATTATTCTTATTGATTTTTTAAATTTTATTTTTAAAAATTTTAAAATTAATTTTTAAATTTTATTTTTAATTTTATGTTCCAAGATTCATTGTTTATGCACCACACCCAGTGCTCCACTGATTTTTTTCTAATGAAGAGAAATTATGAATTTTCAGATGTCTTATGATCAATGGGAATATATGAATGATATGTGTAACTAGTATACTGGGAAACTACTCACAGGGAGTGTTATTGATAATCTGTTGAAAAGTTTGTCCTTTGTCTCATTTAAATTTACTCATTAAGTAGGGAAGGAAAAAATGAAAGAAGATGGGATTGGGAGGGAGACAAACCATAAGAGACTCTTAATCTCACAAACTAAAATGAGGGTTGCTTTGGGGGGAGGTAGGGATAGGGTGGTTGGGTTATGGAAATTGAGGAGGGTATGCGCTATGGTGAATGCTGTGAAATGTGTAAGCCTGATGATTCACAGACCTGTGTCCCTGGGGCAAATAAGACATTATATGTTAATAAAAATAATTTTAGGGATGCCTGGGTGGCTCAGTTGGTTAAGCAGCTGCCTTCGGCTCAGGTCATGGTCCCAGCGTCCTGGGATCGAGTCCCACATCGGGCTCCTTGCTTGGCAGGGAGCCTGCTTCTCCCTCTGCCTCTGCCTGCCACTCTGTCTGCCTGTGCTCGCTCGCTCTCTCTCCCTCTCTGACAAATAAATAAAATTTTTAAAAAAATAAAAAAAAATAATTAAAAAAAATTTACTCATTAAAGCAACTTCTCTTCCTGCCTCTGTATGAGAGCTGACTTTTCTAGACACTGCCTAAATTTAGAACATATTAAAAAAAATCTAAGCCCATGCAACAGTCAAAATACTAAAATTGAATTAAAATTGTGGCATCCCCACACCTAGAAACCTGCAATTGGGAAAGAGAGTGGCCAGTTTCCTCTCCTCCTATGGCTGGCTAAGTGCCATTTTTATTTTTTTTAAAAGATTTTATTTATTTATTTGACAGAGAGAGCGAGAGAGGGAATACAAACAGGGAGTGGGAGAGAGAGAAGCAGGCTTCCTGCCCACCAGGGAGCCCAATGCGGGGCTCAATCCCAGGACCCTGGGATCATGATCTGAGCCAAAGGCAGACGCTTAATGACTGAGCCATCCAGGTGCCTCCTAAGTGCCATTTTGAAAGTGCTCGAGCGCTGGGTGTTATACATATACAATGAATCTTGGAACACTACATCAAAAAATAATGATGTATTGTATGGTGACTAACATAACACAATAAAAAAAGTAAAGTGGAGGAGGGAGAAGAGATGAGGAGGTCAGGATAGCTCTTTCTGGCAAGGAGTATTGTATTGTTGTGCTTTGTGCGTTCTGGCTTTAGTATTGCTTAAAGTTGATTCTGTTGTGGATGGTTTCATGGGTTCTTTGAGCCTTCCCCCAACCCCAACTGATGGAGGTTTCTTACCTGTGGTTGTCTTGATATGGCTGAATCCACCTCTTTTCTGACACCTTTCCCAGACCCTCAGCATCTGGCCACTCTCCACTTCCTTCTGCTGAGGCCCCTGGCCTCCCCAGGCAGCCTGCCTGACATGAGTCTAGTGCAAACCCACACTGGCTTTCTTGCATGCATTGCCTTATCAAATGCCATAGTGGTAGCTATAGCCTCCTGTCATCACAGGTCACTTCAGCCAACCTCCTACCCTTTGTTTCTCTGGTATGACTCAGACATCTGCCCATGTCTCCACAAAACCTTGGGGCACATATAAAGCTCTATGCAAGGTGTTCTTTTTTTAAAAAAATATTTTTATTAACATATAATGTATTATTTGTCCCAGGGGTACAGGTCTGTGAATTGTCAGACTTACACATTTCACAGCACTCACCATATCACATACCCTCCCCAATGTCCATAACCCAACCACCCTCTCCCTACCTCCCCTACCCCCCAGCAACCCTCAGTGTGTTTTGTGAGATTAAGTCTCTCATAGTTTGTCTCCCTCCTGATCCCATCTTGTTTCATTTTTTCCTTCCCTACTCCACACAACCCCCAGCCCTGCCTCTCAAATTCCTCATTTCAGAGAGATCATATGATAATTGTCTTTCTCTGATTGACTTATTTTGCTAAGCATAATACCCTCTAGTTCCATCAACATCATGGCAAATGGCAAGATTTCATTTATTTTGATGGCTGCATAGTATTCCATTGTATATATATATACCACATTTCTTTTTCTATTCATCTGTTGATGGACTTCTAGTTTCTTTTTATAGTTTGGCTATTGTGGACATTGCTGCTATAAACATTTGGGTGCATATGAATCCTGACTTGTTTTAAATGTGGAAAATGACCAGGTACTTGATGTATTTTTTGCAGGTGATTTTTGAGCAGATTTTCCTTAAACTCCCAGATGATCTGTCTCACAAGCTCATTTTAGGGACTATCCAAAGGTATTGGCCAAAACTTTAATTTTAATATCATGTTACACTTTTTTAACTTTTAAATTAAAAAAATTTTTTTTAGAGAAAGAGTGAGAGCATTCAAGCAGGTGGATGGGGGAGTGGCAGAGGGAGAGGGAGAGAGAGAATCTTAAGCAGGCTCCAAGCTCAGCACAGAGGCCAACACAGGGCTCAATCTCATGACCCTGAGATCATGACCTAAGCAGAAATCAAGAGTCAGATGCTTAACTGACTGGGCCACTCAGGCACCCTGAATATCATGTTGCACATTTTTAAATAAAAATAAATAAATAAAAAGTCAAGATATAGGCAACAAGGAGATGGGTATTAAGGAGGGCACGTATTGCATAGAGCACTGGGTGTTATACATAAACAATGAACCATGGAACACTACATCAAGAACTAATGATGTCGGGGCACCTGGGTGGCTCAGTGAGTTAAAGCCTCTGCCTTTGGCTCAGGTCATGATCCCAGGGTCCTGGGATCATCAGGCTCTCTGCTCAGCAGGGAGCCTGCTTCCTCCTCTCTCTCTGCCTGCCTCTCTGCCTACTTGTGATCTCTGTCTGTCAAATAAATAAATACAATCTTAAAAAAAGCTAAATATTAAAAAAAAAGAACTGATGATGTACTGTATGGTGATGAACATAATAAAAAATTATAAAAAAAGAGATAGACAGCAAGTCTGATATGATTTCAGTTTTATGTGCACATACAGAAGATAGGATAACATACACCAATATAGTGGAGTTACCAGAAATACTTCATTGTCTTCTTTGTAATTTTCTGTGTTTTAAGAATTTTGTCAGCTGGATTTGAATTATCTTTTCATCAAGGAAAGGCAACTCATTTTTTTTGGCAACTAATTTTTAAAATATTTTTTTTCCTATAAAAGGAAGGCAGGAAGTGTGAGATACAGAGAAACCTTTCAGCAAAGCCAGTGTTCAGCTTTGGTGTGTGTGTGCCTATTGTTGGGTGGATGGGGGCAAGGAGGAATAAGTAGACAAATAGTAAAGAAATTTTATAAGCAATTCTTCTTGCCTCACAACTCTGTTTATATCTCTCGATCTCCAGCAGCAACTGGAAAGGGAAAAAAATCCCGACAGTATATATTCAGACATATATGGTCATCATCATGAAGCTCTGGACACCTCAACTCATGACATTCCTCTGTATGGTGCTACCATCTATGCTGGGAGTGATGAAGGAAAAACACAGCTGTAGGTGATTAACCTGGGGGTGGGGGTACTGTGGAAGGAGGGTATCATGCTTTTTCCTGGACAAGTGAAGGGGTATTGTGTCAGGAACGTTTGACTAAGGAGTCAGGACCCACTTTCCCTGGGTCATCTATTGGAGATTCAGAGACGTTTTTGTTAATGCATAGAGATCTACGAAATGTCCAAGTGGAGGTTCTCCGATGCTTCCTCTTCCAAACTTGAAAGTGGCAATGGGCCCTGCCACCTTTTACATACATCCCATAAGTTATAAAGATATGTTATTTTTCCATGTCAGGGTACCATATCTTTCCATACTTCCAGAAGCTCTGCGTCTTAGCTGTGTGTGCTTTGAAGAGTATTATAGGGGGATTTCTTAATATATACCCTTAGTTTCAGTGGCAAATCTTTCAGAATGTAAAAAGATAGAAAAGAGACATGAGATGTATCTCTAGTGGGGCAAAGTTGAGGGCCTTATGATGAGAAAATGAATCAGTGGAGGGTGCCAAGAAAATGGGTGAGAGAGAGAAGAATTTGATGAGAAGCTGTTCTTAAAGGCAGGGTCAATAAGAAAGAGAAGAAGGGAGATAATCTGTTCCTTATTCTCCCTGGTGTGGCTTCCCACACTGGGATGTAGGTATGGTAATGAGGCTAGAGGCTGCCTTGGGCCCTGAGGTCTCCTGTTACAGAAACGTAGACTTTATAGGAGGACACATGAGTGTGCATGTGGGGGGGTATGTTGAATCCTATCTCCAGGATGCTTGTTGAGGGCCCAGAGGCCTGTGGGAGCAGAAAAGGCAGAGATCTGTGAAGATGTAATGAGGAGGTTCCATACAGGGATTTTCTCCTAAGGCAGATGGATACCTGGGTGGGGCTTGGTGGGGCTTGGATTCTAGGAGGGGCTGTTAAGCTTATGAAGGACTTCTCTTCCCACCTTGGTTATGTGGCCCCTTGTCAGCCTCTTTCCAACTCATTCAATTACAGGGGATGAAATGTTCCTTGAGGAATGCTGGGGAGAGCCAAGTGTCATTGAATGTACCAAGAAGTGTTCTAGAGCCCTTAAATGTGTAAGCAAAAATTATACATGCTGCTGGACCTATTGTGGGAACATCTGTTGGAAAAACAAAGTGAGTTAGGAGATGTGCTTGGGCGTGGGTCTTTACAGATTCTCAGATGCTGTTATTCATAAACAGAAGACTGAGTTTCCTCAAATCCTATGCACAAAAATAGTGGAAGACAATGTCCCCTAAGCCTGGACAGTAGTGCACTGGTGAATAAACCGAGACACCAGCTTGGGGCACTTTATTTCTTTCATTATATAATCAATGCCTATGTTGTCCTCATTTTATTATTCAATTGTTTTCTCTTTTCCCAATTTTTCTCCAAATTTCTAACCATTTCCTCCATAGTCAGACCTTTCAATGAACCCTTAGGGCCCAGTTAGGCCCCAAATGTCTACATTTCTCTGTTCAATGAACCAAACCCACCTCCCCACCCCAGAAGTGTACAATTCTTGGCATTGTATAAAGTATTCATGTCCCAGGGTCTGGTGGGGATGGGTAATATAAAGCTTGGAAATGAAAGTTTGTTCCTTAGAGTTCCCTTAGCCTCTGAGTATATAACATTTCTGTCTTGCAGGAAATATTTGCATGAGGTCTAAACCCTAATCTCCCAGCAGGACACCAGTCCATTCACACTGAGGGCTGGGCAAGAACAAATCCTTGACAAATAAACTCATTTATCAGAAGTGGATTTTGTTTTTTTCAACTCTCTTCCACTACCTTTGATTACCATATTATACCCCCAAATTGCTTCCTCATTTGATTATCTTAGAAACAATAGGCTAATTTCATGGTTTTCAGAGAATAGAAGTTTATTTTTAGTACATAATTTTAATGTGGGTAACTGGCAAATAGCTCTTTCATTCAGTTTTTCAGAGAGCAGGTCTCTGATAAATTTGTTTCTCACAGGGTTTGGGTAAATATATTTTTTTTTTTTAGAGAGAGAGAAAGGGAGAGAAAGTGTACGTGAACAGGGGGAAGGGGAAGAGGGAGATGGAGAGAGAGAGAATCCCAAGCAGTCCTCATGCCCAGCTCGGAGTGGACATGGGGCTTGGTCTCATGATCCTGAGATCATGATCTGAGCCCAAATCAAGAGTTGGACACTTAACCAACTGAGCCATCCAGGCGCTCCTGGGTAAAAATTCTAAAATGATTTTACATGTATATAAGATGTATATAATTTTGTATACAAAATTGGACAAATAAGTAAATAACTGGGGATGTTAGAAGCCATGTTTCTAACTGTAAGAGAAAAGAAGTTAAAAATAAGCAAAATGGAAGGCTAGGATGAGCCCTGTGGGTAATGGATTCAAGTCAGAGACATCAAAATGAACCCACATTTAGCTCAATATATATACAGAGAGACAGAAGCTGAAGTAGACAGAGTGTGTGTACATGGATTAGTTACACATGGTGTATATTTCCTGGCTATGCCTAGAAGCAGTGATACCACAGTAGCCATAAACACACCAGAAGCCCAGATCTTGGTTTTTAATACCATTCTCCAATAAGTGGGCTAAGGTTTCTTGGAGAAACAGCTGATTATAGAACTAGGCTTAGAAAATATAAGATGAGACTATAGTATTTTTTAGGGTCAGAAAGCAAGGAAATGCTATAAAGTCAAAGAATGAGAAACATTGTGTGTTGGAGAGGATGTGGAGAAAGGGGAACTCTCTTACACTGGTGGTGGGAATGCAAGTTGGTGCAGCCACTCTGGAGAACAGTGTGGAGATTCCTCAAGAAGTTAAAAATAGAGCTTCCCTATGACCCTGCAATTGTGCTACTGGGTATTTACCCCAAAGATACAGATGTGGTGAAAAGAAGGGCCATCTGTACCCCAATGTTTATAGCAGCAATGGCCACAGTCGCCAAACTGTGGAAAG
>PISX010033236.1:0-15299 GCA_004024625.1 Mellivora capensis | reverse complement strand
CGCAAATAAGTGAAACCATATGATAATTGACTCTCTCTGCTTGACTTATTTCACTCAGCATAATCTCTTCCAGTCCCGTCCATGTTGCTACAAAAGTTGGGTATTCATCCTTTCTGATGGAGGCATAATACTCCATAGTGTATATGGACCACATCTTCCTTATCCATTCGTCTGTTGAAGGGCATCTTGGTTCTTTCCAAAGTTTGGCGACCGTGGCCATTGCTGCTATAAACATTGGGGTACCTAGTCTTTTTCTTTCTATACTGATGGCTTAATTGAGTGGAGCACTAAAAAGGAGGGAAAGAGAGAAACACAGGTTTTTTAATGCAAATCTAAAATACAGGGGCACCTGGGTGGCTCAGTGGGTTAAAGCCTCTGCCTTCGGCTCAGGTCATGATCTCAGGGTCCTGGGATCGAGCCCCGAATCTGGCTCTCTGCTCAGTGGGGAACCCACTCTCTGCCCGCCTCTCTACTTGTAATCTCTGTTTATCAAATAAATAATTAAAAAAATAAAAGACATAAGTTGAGGTCTGTATTGAAAAAATATTAAGCAATACTTACTTCTTTGATGGAAAATTGCTCTGATGCCTTCATTTGTTGAATGCTATTAGCATTTTCTCCTTCAGTACATAAGAGATTATAGGTATATTAAACCAACATTCCCCTGTATCTCTACGCAGATAACTGATTTATTTCTTGCTTTCCTTCTTTTGAAAACTGAACTAAATTTTCTAAATTACTAAGAAGGAAAACTTTATTTTTTTAACTCAGAATCAATCATAAGAATAAAGTTTTATCACTCAGAATATTCCACTCTTTAGATTTAAAGGCAAAGAGTTTGGAGCAAATTCTTCTTCCAGCTCAATGGCAATGGAGTCTACATATAAAATGTAACAAGAGAGAACTCTGATTTTAAGGAAACAGGGTGAAAATTGAATCCAAAGTCAAACTCCATTATATGTCCTCTTTACATTCTATACCTGCACAGTTCAATATAGTAGCTACTGCTTTGTCCAAGACAATGTCCTCTTAACATTTAAATATAAATTAACTATAGTTAACAAGAATTGAAAATGCACTTCTCCAGTTTTATTACCTACATTTCATGTGGTCAATAGCCATATGTAGCTATGCTTATATGTTGGTCTTAATTATTCTGTATTAGAGAACATCCTCATCATGTTAGAAAAATTCAGCTGGACAATTCTGGTCCATATGGTTATCACAACATGTCTGCGAGGTGAGTACTCCCCCCATTTTGAAGATTAATTAAGTGAATCTCAGAATTAAAGAAGTTCCAAGTTATCCACCTTTGTAAATGAAACCTAGGATTTGAATCCAACCTTGGTTCAGTGTGAAGAAAGTGCCTGATTTCCACATTGGGCACATTGTCTGTTTTATCCTTTCTTGAATATACTTATAGCAGAAACATATTATGTCTTGTTTGACACAAATCCACAGTTGGTAGAAAATTTATGAAATGTTTCAGATGAACTCTCCCACCTCCAGCCCTATGAACAATTCACTTGCCAAACACAAGTTAAAATGGAACTTGTTTGTAGGTGATTTTCTGGAATTATGTTTAAATGTGTTTCAAATCAAGAATTATAGACTCTGAGCTAGAGCTCTAATCCCAATAAAATTCATTTTTTGGTATTATATAGTGCGTGTTAATTGTTGTTGCTGTTTTGTTCTTTAAAAGACCTGAGCATCTCAACATATTTTCAGAGAAAAGAATCTGAGCATTCTACTTCGAATCTGCTGGGTCTTGACACTGTAGATGATGGGGTTCATCAAAGGTGGGAAAAGGATGTAGATGTTGCCCATAAGAACATGGATCACAGGGGAGAGATGCTTGCCAAACCGGTGCACCATTGTTAGGCTAATGATAGGGATGTAGAACACCAGAACAGCACAAATGTGGGAGATGCAGGTCTGCAATGATTTATGCCGCTCCTCCTGAGAGGCAATTGCCAGGACTGCCCTAAGAATCAGCACATAGGAGTAGAGGATCAGAGCAGCATCCAACAACAGTGTGAAAATGACCAGCATCAGGGCGTAGTAGCTATTAAATCTGATGTCTGAGCAAGCTAGGCGGAGAAGGTCCTGGTGCAGGCAGAATGAGTGAGACAGGATGTGGGAATGGCAGTAATGGAAAAATTTCAGATTGATGATGGGGGGTGTAATAAAGAAGAAACTCCTAGCTACTGTGGTGAGCCCAATTTTGAAAATCCTGGAATTAGTCAGAATGGAGGAATAACGCAGTGGATGGCAAATAGCGATATACCTATCAAAGGCCATGGTAAGGAGGACAGAGGACTCCATGAAGGATAGGCCATGGATGAAGTAAGACTGGGCAATGCAGGAATCCAGGCTGATTTCTCGAATGAATCCCCACAGGATGCCCAGCACCGTGTGCACTGTGGACAGCCCTATGGATAGGTCAGTGAGGGCCAGCATGGCCAGAAAGTAGAACATGGGCTGGTGCAGGCTGGGCTCAGTCCGGATCACATGCAACACCATGAAATTGCCCAAAAACACCAAGGTGTAGATGGTGAAGAAGGGAATGGAGATCCAGGGATATTGTTGCTCCAGGCCTGAAAATGCAGTGAGAACGAAGGTGGAAGAATTCACACTAGGGTTTCTCAAAGTGATCATTCTGGCACCGGGACACTTCTTTCAGGCAGCAAGAAAGTGTTGTGGTGGTGGGTATGAAGGAGGGCACATATTGCATGGAGCACTGGGTGTGGTGCATAAACAATGAATCTTGGAACAGTGAAAAAATTAAATTAAAAAGCAAAGAAAAAGGAAATGCTCCAATTTCAGATGAGCTAGGTCAAGTTTCTAAGCAAATAAAATTATGCTTAAAGTTAACTAAGTGTAGGAAATATTAGCGAAGCAACTCTGTTCTTTAGAAATGTACTATCTGCTGCCTGGAGGAGAATAGTGGCCTCCCAATGTCATTTCAGCGCTGTTATTCATCCTCTGGCAGGTGCACGGATGTCCTTAGAAGCCACAAGTGAAAATGAGTAGACTAGAAGAGGAAGCTATTTTCTAGAGAGGCTATGTTGCCTGGGATACTTTCTCAGAGATTCTGGTCAAAAGTACAGCTGTAAAATTGAGAGCTGAGGTTCTCAAAGTAATTATTAGTTTCCTCCCCTCCGATTCATTAAACGAAGAGTGAGATTTAGCATTTAAGTATCCAAAATCTATTTAAATAGTCATTGTGTACCCATAATTTTCCATTTTCTGCTGTCTCCAAGTTAATTTTTCCTCCAAACAGTCCTTAAACATTCCTGTGTTGTTCCACCCCAGATGACACAGCCAACAAGCACTTTTTTTCTCTGCAGTGAAAAGCAGAGAGGAATATTTATGCATGAGATCTTTAGTGAGTGATCTCCCATGAGAGCTCTCAGGCTGAGATGTCCAGCTTACCTGCTCCCTTGTGACAGGGAAACTTGGGCTGAAGACTCTCAGGTTCTGACATCAGCCTAGTGTTCTCCCCCAACTTATTCACTCATTCAATCAGTACACTCAGTATTTAACTAATATACATTTATTGAAGGGGTGAGCGATTTTTTTCTCTTCCTTAGAACCTAGCATTCTAAAGATCAAAAGGAAGGCCATGTGGTGCATAAACAATGAATTCTGGTACACTAAAATTAAATTAAATTAAATTTAAAAATAATAATAAAGTTTTTTTTTTTTTTAAAGGAAGGCCAATATGGCCTAGCTAAGTCCAGAATTTTAAAGAGCCTCCTTGCAATAGCATTAATCATCTTCTTCCACGCATTGTTTTCCTGCTTGGAGTTCTGTCCCTGGGAGTCATCATAAAAGGGTTAAAGGCTCTTAGAGTGTAGGCAGGTGTTTTAAAGTCCACACTGGCTTTTATATTTCATTTCAACCTTCCAACATGTTCAGTTAGCTTCAGATTCTGGCTTCCTCTTGTGACCCACTCCTCATGTTTGTTATCTTAGCGCACCAGGCAGCCCTCAGGCTACCCCCCCTTCTGAATGCACCCTCTATCAGACACTATCAGACCCCTTCTGGAATCCCCTCCTCCGTTGTTTCTTGCCCTGAGCCCCTCTCCATGTGAAATAATTTAGCCCACTATTTTTATTTGCCTACTTCCTTGAATGATTGGAGTCTTTACCTTTTGAAGAAAAATATGTATGCCTTGATCACTTCTTTTCTATCTCAATTGAGTTTTCCTATCTCAGAGTCTTTGTTCTTGGTCTTCTCTCTGCCTAGAATTATCTACTCCAAGTACTTTGCACAAAACCTCCTTTCATCATTCAGGGTTTTACCACTCAGAATTCCTTTTTCTTCCTTGGTGAAGAAGTTCAATGTAGCTTCCTCAGAGGAATTCTTGTAACCCCACCATGAGTGCCCCCATCCTTTCCAATAAATTACTCTCCCGAAAATACCCTGCTTTGTGTTTATACCACTTCTCATATGCTGGTTTCCCATGAGATCTACTGGAAGCTCTAGAAAACCAGGTGTCATGTCTGGTTTTTGGTCACAGAAATGCAAAGTGAGGTTTAGCATGGAGCGGGCATTTATCAAATAATTATTGAATTACTGGAATACTCTATGAATTCAAGCTGTACAATTACAGCAATACAAAACAAGTTAAAGCAAATGCATTGTAAAAAAAAAAAAATACTGTGAAGGGGCGCCTGGGTGACTCAGTGGGTTAAGCCTCTGCCTTCTGCTCAGGGTCCTGCCATGATCTCAGGGTCCTGGGATCAAGGCCCGCATCAGGCTCTCTGCTCAGTGGGGAGCACGCTTCCCCTCTCTCTCTGCCTGCCTCTCTGCCTACTTGCTCTCTCTTTGTCGAATAAATAAATAAATAAAATCTTTAAAAAAATACCATGAAATCTCAACACTCGTATCTTAAAATAACACATCTGATCTTTGTTGGCCACATGATACCAAACATTGTCCTCCTATACAAAGTTTACATGATACATAGAACAGATGCTGCCTTAGGCGTTTCTGCTGACCTTGGACACAACATTCAGACTCCAGATATGATTCCTATCATCACAGTCTGACCCAGACATGAAGTTTTAGCCCTGGAATGATGACAAAAGATTCAAACATTTTGTGAATATAGCCATGCTCTCTTACAAGCTTTTTCTCATACAAGCTTTTTCAGCCAAGCGACAAAGGTTACAGGTGCTGCCTGAGAGAGTAACAACCTTTTAGCAATAAGAGCAACAAATATTGGAGATTGTTTCTAAATTCTGTTTTGAGGTAGGATGGGAATCAGGAGAGGATAGTGTCTATGAGAAGAATAAATGACCATTTCAAAAGGGAAGTAGTCACATATGTCAGATGCACAATATGGTCCATTTGTATTAAAGAGGAAAAAACATAGAACATCATTTCCCAAAACATCATGCTGTGTGATGCCCCCTCCCTGTCAGTGTGCATAGTATTTCTTTCTGAATTTCAAGCAACCAGAGGAATGCCTGGCATGAAATAGATAAGTAGTGAGGACACACAGCAGTCAGTTGGAGTCCCGGCTGTGATGGGATTCCAGCATTCACTGTCTGCACTTTGTCTGGAATGTGGATTTGGAAAGCTTATCTGTGATCAGATTAAACAAATCATTCTTTCAGAGGAATCTTTCCTTACATCCTCCAGTTCAAACTGACCTCCATGTTCAGGCATCTTTGTCTTTTTTTTCTCTTCTTTGGAAATGATCCTCTGACTACTTCTAACCTTTTTCAGATTAGGTAAGGTAATGACCAAGAGTCCTTATTTACCCTAAAGGCCTAGAGGAGGAGTGTTAGATGCAAAAGTTAGATTCTTTACCATTATATTGAATAAAAAATATTTCTGTTCACCAGAAGAGTCCAGGTTTTTGCTTGTCCACTGGTATCATTATTTAATGACACCTACACACAACCTGCTTTGGACAATAAATTGGAGTATCTCACTCTTGACTAGGTAGTTCGCGAATGTTCCCATCTAGACACCAGCAGGGGGCAGAAGAAGCCCATTGAATTTTCACCTCCTTAAGGGTGCGTAAGCTGCTTTGCTTTACAGCTGGTAAGTATAAGTGAGGCCAAGCAGTTCAGAGTCTTGGTACAGCTGAAGAGATAAGAACCTTCTATAACACTAGTACAAAAATTTGGTGTTCAGGGGTTCTCAGCATGTAGCATTGGTGTCAACTTTTCCACCACAAACCCAGTATGGGCTTAAAACCCCAGATTATAGGAATGGTGACTATTATTAATTTTGTAAATGTTCTTATTATTAAGTATTACTTGTGCATCTATTCTTACTATGTATTTTTCTTATTAGTTTATATAAGATGACTATAAATAATACTCCACCATGACTGAAATATTGAAAAATGATTGTGCATAATTTAGAACCATGATAAAAAGTTCTATTACATGGTACATCTGTTTAACTGTAGTCATGTGGGTATCTAAGAAGGTTCCATTAGGATTTGTATTGTTGTATTGTTCTATCTCCTAGAGGATCTCCATCAAGGAAATGTATCTGTTTTAATACTTTTCTACATTTCAGACAAAGTCAGACAACTGATAAAATCCAGACAGAATAAGATGTTAAACCCTGAGTAAAAGATTTAAACTAAGCAGGAAAGTGCAAATAAGAAGTAAATCTAACTTTAATGATACAAGAGTAAGGAATTAAAGTTTCGAGGATAAATACTTGAAGTGTTACACATATTTTAAACTGTGCCCTGGAAATTACAGGATAGACCAAGAGGATCTAATTCAGTCCCCTCCTTTTCAAGATGAAGAAACCTGCAGGGTCCTTATAGGAAATGCAGGACTGGAATACACACTGCTACCTTCCTGCTGTTCTATGGGGCATTTGGATGCCTTCAGTGTGGCCACCAGAATCACCCTCTTCCTTCCTGCTCTTGTTCACTCATCTTCACTTGTGGAGAAGAACAGCTTGGTCAGCAATAAAAAAAATAAAATAAAAAAAAATAAAATATATATATATATATAAATATATACACTGCCATATTAAATCAGCAAGACCTTTAAAAGAGACCTACAAAACCAGTGGGTGTTATACAAATTTATAGTTAGACCTAAAATTAAGATTTATTAATGGTAATGTATATTTCCATGATCCTCATACCCTGCCTATTAACTAACCTTCATGTAACCACCAGTTTGTTCTCTATAATTAACAATGTGGTTTCTTTTTTATTTTTGTTTATATTTTCTCCTTTGTTTTGTATCTTAAATTTCACACATGAGTGAAACCATATAGCATTTTTTTTTCACTGACTGACTTTTTTCTTTTAACATTATACCCTCTAGATCCATCATAGTTTTTGCAAATAGTAGGATTTCATTCTTTTTTTTTAAGATTTTATTTATTTATTTATTTGAGAGAAAGAACTGGAGAGAGTGAGCAAGCACTATTGGGGGGACAGAGGGAGAGAGAGAAGCAGGCTCCATGCTGAGCAGGGAGCACAATGTGGAGCTTGATCCCAGGACCTTAGGATCATGACCTGAGCTGAAAGCAGATGCATACCCAACTGAGCCACCCAGGTGCTCCAAGATTTCATCCTTCTTTATGGCTTAGTAATATTCCACTGTGTATATGTATGTGTGTGTATATATATATCATACATATGATATATATTTAAGAATATGTGAGATATATATGATATATATATAAAAGAATATGTGAGATATATCTCACATATTCTTAATCCATTCATCTATTTATGGATACTTGGGTTGCTTCCATAGCTTGACTATTGTAAATAATTCTATGTTAAACAGAGAAGTACCTGTATCTTTTTGAATTAGTGTTTTCAATTTCATTGAGTAAATAATGAGTTGTGGAATTATTGGATCATATGGCATTCCTATTTTTAATTTTTTGAGGAATCTCCAACTGTTTTCCACAGTGGCTGTGCCAGTATGCATTCCCATCAACAGTGCATGATGGTTCCTATTTCTCCACAGCCTCTTTAATATTTGTTTCTTGTGCTTTCAGTGTTAGCCATTCTGACTGGTGAGGTGATATCTCACTCAGGATTTGATTTGTATTTCCCTGATGGTAAGTGATGATGAGCATCTTTTCATGTGCCTATTGGCCATTTGTATGTCTTCCTTGGAGAAATGCCTGTTTAGCCTTCTGTCCATTTTATTACTTTATTATTTGGGGTTTTTTGGTGTTGAGTTGTGTTTTTTCTATATTTTTGATACAAATCCTTTATCAGATATGTCATTTGCAAATATCTTCTCCCATTCCATAGGTTGTTTTTAGTTTTGTTGATTGTTTTCCTTTACTGTGCAGAAGCTTTTTATTTTCATGTAGTCAATAGTTTCTTTTTGTTTCTATTTCCCTTGCTTGAGGAGACATGTCTAGAAAAATTTTGTTATGTTTGATGTTAGAGAAATTACTGCCTATGATCTTCTTTTTTATGGTTTCAGGTCTCACATTTAAGTTCTTAATCCACTTTGAATTTATTTTTGTGTATGGTGTAAGAAAGTGGTCCCTTTTCATCCTTTTGCATATGGATGTCCAGTTTTTCCAACGCCTTTTATTGGAGAGACTGTCTTTTTCCCATTGCATATTCTAATCTTCTATGTTGAAAATTAATTGACCATATAATCACGGGTTTATGTCTGGGATTTCTATTATGTTCCATTGATCTATGTGTTTATTTTTGTGCCAGAAACATACTGATTCAATTACTATGGCTTTGTAGTATATCTTGAAATCTGAGGTTGTTAGACATCTAGTGTTGCTCTTCTTTTTCAAGATTGCTTTAGCTATTTGGGATCTTCTGTGGTTCCATACAAATTTTATGATTATTTGTTCTAATTCTGTGAAAAATACTGTTGTTGTTGTTTTTTATAGGGATTTCAGTAAATGTATAGATTGCTTTGGGTAGTTTGGCAATTTTAACAATATTTGTTCTTTGAATCCATGAGCATGAAATATCTTTCCATTTGTGATCTCTTCTTACTTCTACTTTTTTTTTAAGGGTGAAGATATCATTATTTTTTTACCTCTAAGACCTAAGACAGAGATTTATATTTAACAGATAGGAAGTCTATAACTGCTTGCTGAATAAAACCGAATCAAAAAATAAGCCAAACAGAGAAAGATAATTATCATATGGTTTCACTCATATGTGGAATATAAGGAATAACGCAGAGGACCATAGCGGAAGGGAGGGCAAACTGAACTGGAAGAAATCAGAGAAGGAGACAAATCTTGAGGGACTCTGGACTCAGGGAAATAAACTGAGAATTGGTGAAGGGATGGAGGGTGGGGGAATGGGGTAACTGGGTGATGAGTGTTAAGGAGGGCATGTGTTGTGATGAGCACTGGGTGTTAAATGCAACTAATGAGTCTTTGAACACTACATCAAAAACTGATGTACTTATGTTGGTTAATTGAACATAATAATAAAAACTAAATCAAAAAAGAATTATGAGTCATCACATTATTTCTGCGATGCACATACAGGAACAGTTAAAGACTCACAGTTAGGTGTGTAATTGTGTGTTTTCCATTAGTGATCTCATATGAGAAAACCGGAATAAAGAGAAGATAGAGAAAAGATGGGGCAATATCATACCAACTTACTAGCAGGCCAGATGAAACTTCTAACAATTCTTTTAATTAGCTTTAGCAAAGAAAGAAGTAGTCATTCTTTATCTGAGAACACTTAGGAAAGAATCCTATCAAACCCTGCTTTTTCACCAACGTCAGTTGATTGTTTGTTTGTGTGTTGTTTCCAGAATACTCCTTGGCTTCCAAAGCCCCTTTGGTGGATGTCCCCTTTGCCTCCTTACACACTGAGTTACAGCTGGATACATGGTTCTGTGGCATCTTCAAGAGAATAGGTACTTCATCCAAAGTCCAAAGTCTGAAGAAGATAAACAAGATCTTTAGGTGTGTGTCATTTCAAAATTTGATAAGTTATGAGAGGCCCAAGAATCCACTGGAAAAATGCTTCTGGGCACTCGGGGGGGGGGGGCGGTGTGTGGACATCTTTTCGAGTATTTCAGTAGCATTGCTTCTATGTTCTTACTTCTATTACTATGGCAATACTCAGCAACAGTAAAATACAAAGGAGACCATCAGATGACCTATCCATCTGCCAATTGACTTGCATTTTATATTGATTAATGATGTCTCTATTTGTTTCTGTTTTGCTTTATTTCAATGGGATTTTTTTCAGACCCCTTCATATTCAATTATTTTTCACTTCTGATTTGACTTACCTTTTCTCAAAACTTTGACATACAAATGACAGATGTTTCCCTACCTTGTTGATTCCAGATGCATGTAACAATCCAACTTTCATCTGGACCTGACTCCTGTTAATATTGCTGCCTTGATACTATTCAGGTCCCTAAAAATAAGGCTCAAAAACTCCCTAGTGCTCAATATTTCTCTCTCAGCCTAAGACCTTTGGGATTTAGGAAGAGACATTAAATGAGTCAACTCACTCTTTGTGAATTATCACCTGGCATGAATTTTTGTGAAAAATAAAAATAGGGAAGTCATATTTTATAACTCTTCTGTGTCAGGTGGTGCCTGGCATCATGGCTGGTCTTTCATATTCCATGGTAGACCTCCCAAGTTCCCACTGACAGGATTTCCAGAATTGAAAGGGCCCACTGCTGGGTCTCCATCCCTGTTTGCTAGGTGTACCTAGCAGCAGTCCTGGGCAAAGCCACTGTCATTTGCATTGTCCACACAGACTCATCTTTGAACCAGCCCATGCACTACTTTCTGGTTAAGCTGGCAGGAACTGACTGGGGTCTTTGTTGATCACAGTGTTGCCCAACAACTGCGACAGCTATGGCTGAATTTTGTAAGTATAATTTATGTGTCCATGTTTTCCACCTCCACGTTGTCCATATCTTGCTTTCATGGAGTCAGTCATGCCTTTTGCAATGGCATCTGATGGCTTTGTGGGCATCCCTAACCTTCTGAGATATCTCTCAGTGCTCCTCAACAACCAGGTAGTGAAGATTGGAGTGTTTGGTGGATTCCTAGGGCATTCTTCATACTCCTTATGGCTTAAATCTCTTTGGTTGTTCCTACTGCCATGACAATATCCTTTCTCACTCTTACTGTCTAGCCAGGATATGCTCTGTCTCATGGATCAACAGCCTCTAGGCTTTGTTGGTCATCTTCCTTTACATGGGCCCAGAATTCCTTTTAATAGTGCTTTCTTATATTCTGATTCTCAGATCTGCAATGGCCATTGCCTCCTATAGGGAGCCACTCAAAGCTCTCCCACCAGTGTATGTCTCACATTCTGACAGCCCTGTTACTTTATGTCCCTGTGCTAGGCCCTTCCATTATTCACAAGTTTGCAAGGCATTCCTTCTCCTCATCCATATCATCATGGGAAGGTGTCCATCTTCTTCCTACCACTGATGAACCCCATCATTTATGAGATCAAGACTGACTGGATCCACTGAACCACTATCAAAGTGTTCTATCTGAAATAGAAATCTTGTGTGTTCTCAGCCAGTTAATTCCCCACAAGCTGGATTAGTTGTGACAAAAATCTCAGTTCTTGTTAATTTCTTTTTTTTTAAAGATTTTATTTATTAATTTGTCAGAGAGAGAGAAAGAGAGAGAGAGAGTGTGTGAGCACTGGCAGACAGAGGCAGAGGGAGAAGCAGGCTCCCTGCCGAGCAAGGAGCCCAATGTGGGACTCGATCCCAGGATGCTGGGATCATGACCTGAGCCGAAGGCAGCTGCTTGACCAACTGAGCCACCCAGGCATCCCTCTTGTTCATTTCTAATGTCAACCCCTCACATGTATCTGAGTAACCTCTTTCTCTTTTAGTTGTAAGAACATAGTAAATGTCTTCATTTTAATAGCTCCCAGAGACAAACAATCAGAAAATAAAAAATCAGTCCTAGAAAAGAAATCACTAACTTTGTAAAGCAAGTTGCAGAAGGAAGAATAATTTTGGAACAACTCTGGCTCTTACCCATTTTATGAATGTGAATACCTGAGATTGTTCTGTACTGTTTGAAGGCTATCAAAGTGAGACACTGCTTTCCATGAGGTTACATGACTTTAAAACAAGAATAGTAGTCTCTAAGAATGACATACACAGGCTGTATAGTCTGTCCCTATCTTTCATCCTTCTCTACCTCCTGCTCATGTTAGTAGTGAAATAGAACAACAGCAAGTTAGTACTGAATTTTGTCAGAGCTGAGCATTTACCTGTTGGAGCCACTATTCCTTTGACCAAATAGCTCTAAAATGGTGCTTATTGATTTGTTAATTAATAATGTCTACCGACCCTTTCCCAATCTTGATGTTATATATTTTATATTATGGATAATTAAAAGAAGCAAAAGCAGGAAGGGAACACTTGAGAATTTGGATGGTAAAAGGCAAAATCTAGCAATACAAGTGAAAACTGGAGTTACATATCTGATGGAGTTTGTTTCTATAATAAATCCATCTTTAGCTTAAATAATTTTGCACAATTCTGCTTAAAAAGAATTCTCTTCTAATACTATCCTCACCAAATTATAGAATCTGGGCCATTTAATATTATTAGTGTTTCCCATCCATCCTCAGGCCCTTCACTGACCTACTAGACCATCCATATCGCTGCCTGCCCACTCCCCCACATCATTCTGATGCCCAGAAGCCATGTGTAGCCTGCTTTCTCTTAGATGCTTACACGACCCTTCTTTCCACTTTACTTTTATGTCTTCATTTATCAGTACCAATCCTCATTGTATCCAGATCTGTAAGACCTCTGCTCTTCTATGGTTTCTCTGCATATAAAGTCCTAACACCCAAGTCAATATCAAATGTGAAGGCCCCTTTAGTGGATAACCAAAGCTGTCACCAAGGTACACATATGGCTCCCCTCTGATTCTGAAAGCTTAGAAAATTCTCATTTATGTATTTATAAGGACACCTTGTGTGCATTTCCATTCTGAGTTTGGATGAAGATTCTATTAATTTAAATAATCAATTAATTTCTTTACTAGTGGCAGTATTTTCATGGTCTTTCTAACTATATTCAGAATTAGAATGTTTGAGGGGAAAAAGACCACTTCAAGGTCCTTTTATCTCCAGCATCTAGCATCCACATAAGTGGCCTTGACTGAAGTAATGAAATCAGGGTATGTTGCTGTTGGCAACACTGTGCTAATAACAAGAAAGACAGAGTAGACATCAGAGACATCAGAAAGAGGTGGAGGTGGGAGCAGGCCTCCATTCACTTCCTGGCTATACATGCTAAAGCATTTTCAGAAGAAGAGGATGCCATTTGGTGTAAACTTATGATGAGATTGCAAGACAGCAGTGAATATCAAGCTGCCAAAAGTTCCTTTTCACATTTGCCTTAGTCATATATTGAACAAAATATTACCAGTTCCTTCAATGCAGACCATGAAAGGCACTAAGGAAGAGCTGGTGAAACTCCCTCTCCTGCTATGTGGGAACTTCATGCTGGTCTCCACTGTAAGAGGATGGAGGGAACCAAGATAAGAGTGATGGGAAGGATGAGTAAGGGGACAGCAAAAGTTGAAGGAAAATCAGAGAGCAACGGTGGTGCCTTCAAGCAGAAGAGCTTAGTGTATTGAGGGCTATGAAGTTCTGGACAACTGGGGAGAGGGAGGACATATAAAAGGAAAGCTAAATAAAGATTTGATTTAAATAAATGATAGGAAAAATCTAGACCCCAAATCAAGCCGCAATCTGAATCCTTTTCTAAGGGAAAGTCAAAATTGGCAGCAGGGTTGTTTCCCACATATTTGACGATTTACAACCTCTCCTTTCATGGAGTCCAAAATATAGATATATTTTCCCAAGATCTGAACTAACCCCTCATTTCTTTATGTCTTAAACTCCTTGCCCTCCCATGTCCTGAACAATTCCAGTGAAAGACATAAGGATAATTTAAATACACCAGTGCAATGAAAACAAATGTTCTTTACTAGGCAGAGCCAGATGCTCAAAGCACTTCACAATTTCCCCAAGTTCGGGTGTTGGGTTCCTGGGACCAAGGGACTATTCCTGGAAAACAGGAAAAGGAGCTTAGTGGTATTTGTGGGCCAGGGCATTGGCTACACCAGCCAGCACCTTATGAAAGACAGCCTGCACCTGTGGGGTGAATTCCTTGCCAAAGGAGCAGGCCAGCACACACACCAGCACGTTGCCCAGGAGCTGTGGGGAGGAGACAAGAGACATGAGCCTGGTTAGCCAACAGACTCAGCTGAGACTTAGCACTTTCCAGCCCCATCCACAACCCCAAATTGTGCCCCTAGAATATAAGTAGAAAGAGAGCTGGATCTCGGATGTTGTTCTCTATGTGACTCCAACCATATCAGCATGATTTTACATTTAGAAATGTTTCTCTCCTTCTGCCTTAATCCCAAGCTTAAATTATTATGGTTATTCTTCCTACCTAGGCAAAGAAGCCATCAGATTTTATCCTCCTTATTTTCAAAGGAAGAGACAATGGAAAAGGTATTAGAAAAAATGATTTGGAATGGATTAAAAGCACTTTGTAAATAAACACTCGAAAACCTAATTAGAACAATAAAGAAAACACATTGCAGAGAACAAAAAGAGAACAAGAGGAAACAATTGTGAGCAACAGGGTAAAAGAAAAAAAAAAAACACACAGTCCTGAAGAGTCCATACTAATGCTATTAGAATACCTCCTTCCCACTGTAAACAGTACCTAATGCCCATACTGTTTCTGAATACCATCAGCTTGACCTTAAAAAGGAAGAAGGAGAACATTGAGGATCCGCATACTCACCTTGAAGTTCTCAGGATCCACATGCAGCTTGTCACAGTGCAGCTCACTGAGCTTAGCAAAGGCACCCTGGAGGTTGTCCAGATTCCTCAGGCCTTTAATAAGGGAGTTCACTACCTTCTTGCCATGGGCCTTCACCTTGCGGTTGCTCATAATAGAATCAGGAGAGGACAGGTCCCCAAAGGAGTCAAAGAACCTCTGAGTCCAGGGGTAGACAACCAGCAGCCTGAGGGGTGACAACAGCACAGAGGGCGGAAGAGTCAGAGCCTATCAGAAACCCAGAGGACTGAGCCATTTCCCAGCTTCCGTTCACTCTCTGTCAGCCTGCTTTGCCACTTGGATACCAACCTGCCCAGGGCCTCACCACCAACTTTGTCCACGTTCACCTTGCCCCACAGGCCAATGACAGCAGCCTTCTCCTCAGCAGTCAGATGCACCATGGTGTCTGTTTGTGGTTACTAGGGAACATGGCTGTGTCAAAAACAAGTGGAAGCAGCTGCTGGCCCTGCT
>PISX010033235.1:0-15305 GCA_004024625.1 Mellivora capensis | reverse complement strand
CAATCCCTCTGGGTAGGAGAATCCTGAAGTGCCCCTGAGCCACCACCACATTCTAAGGTCTCCATGGACACAACCCCACAATATGAGCCATCCTCATTAGAGTCCATTTCAACTCAGCCCCCTGGGTAGCTGACTCAAAATCCAGCAGATACAACTGGCCTTGTCGCTGGGAGCCAATAGGAATGTGAGGTGGTGTGTCCGGGCATCCAGCCATAGAACTCATCTCTCGAGTGTTTCTGTATGTTGCCTCCTGGAGCCATCTAACACGACTGGACTGTACCGCAGAAGAAAACCTTGCGATCTGGAGCAGATCACAATCCTCAGTGTAGGAAAACCACCATGGCCTCAGGAGGCCCCTACTTCCTGAAGGAGTCATCATGGACACAAACTTCAGCCTGATAAAACGTCTTATAGTCACCCTGACTTAAGATGCAGGAGATCTCGATTCAGCTGCTGCTGGTAGGCCTGCTCTGCTCTCGGCCCGAATCCTAACCCCAGCTTGTGTTTTCAGACTTCTGTCCTCACACTCCTGGCCCACAAGCCCTCCAGATTGGGAACTCCAAAGCCACACTGCAGCATTCTGCCTGACCACCAGTAGAAAAACCTTGTGGTATGGGGCTGCCCAGAAACCCCAAATGAGGATCAGACCACACAGCCCTCGACCTCTCCGCAATTTCAGAGGAAGCTCTGGGCACTAATGCTCTGTCTGTCAGAGCCTCAGGCCAGACATCCCTACAGACACCCAGACAGCTGGCCGCACACCCACCACATCTGACCTGCCATGGCCTCAGCCCGTCATCTCTTCCCAACCTGGGTTTTCAGGCATTTGAACCTAGACCTGATCTCCAATTCCTGCACGGGGGGAACCTGAGGCACAAATCAGACCTCTTCCTACTCCATGGAAGGAAACATTGCTGTTGACATGGTGTGAAACCTTCAGGGTAGGACAGATCTGCATGGCCCATGAGGCCAGGCCTAAGCTTGAGGGACACCCTGGGCACAAACACGCATTGTGACACTCAGCATGAGCCCCGTGTTCATGTGAGGCCTCTCAGTGGCTGGACCAAGAGCCCACATATGGGGCTTGCCATGCCCCGAGGCCCCAATCCTAACAAGAGGTCAGGTTTTCCAGTTGCCCGTATGCAGGGCTCAACTCTGAAATCTGTCTTTTGGAGGGACACCTGAGGCAGAAATAGGACTCCTCTCTTTCCACAGAATGGCCCCAAACTCTTGAGAGCTGGGCCATATCCCCAAGGACAGAGACTCCTCCATGGCCTATGTGGCCACCCTTGCATTCCATGGCCATCCTTGACACTACATCCAGAGACAAAAGCCTGAGCAACCGTCTCACACGTGCCCTTCTTTCATATCCCGAGAAGATCCCTTCACGGTCTGGAGATCGAGCCTTCCTTACCCTCGGAACAAAACCCAAGCCGAGTTTGTGTTATCAGATTTCTTTCCCAGAGCCCTGACCCACACACCTTCTAGACTGGGGCCTCTGGAGCTTCACCACAGGACTGTGCCTGCCCTCTCCAAGCAAACTCTGCCTAACACATTGGCCACAACCCTACAGATGAAGAGAAACTTCCAAGGCCCCTGAGGCCATCCCAATAGTGCAGGCTTCCCTGTCCAAACAGGGGCATTCTGACAGAAGCTGAGCAACTCCCTCCAATTGGACATGCAGACAGATGTCCCCAGAGGAAGAAGATTGAACCGGACAGGCCCCTAGGTCCGAATCTGAACCGTAGCTTTGGTTCCAGGCGTCTCTCCTCTGAGGCCTGGTTTCAAATACCAGCATATGGGGCTTTCCCGTGGCAACAAACAGCACACCTCTAGTCTCCACATGGGAAGCTTGCTCTTTGGATCTGTGTCAATCCCTCTGGGTAGGAGAATGCTGAAGCGCCACTGAGCCACATCCACATTCTAAGGTCTCCATGGACAAAACACCACATTATGAGCCATCCTCATTAGAGTCCATTTCAACTCAGCCCACTGGGTAGCTGACTCAAAAGCCAGCATATCGAGCAGGACTTGTCTCTAGGAGCCAGTAGGAATGCGAGGTGGTGTGTCCGGGCATCCAGCCATAGAACTCGTCTCTCGAGTGTTTCTGTATGTTGCCTCCTGGAGCCATCTAACACGACTGGACTGTACCGCAGAAGAAAACCTTGTTATCTGGAACAAATCACAATCCTCAGTGTAGGAAAACCACCATGGCCTCAGGAGGCCCCTACTTCCTGAAGGAGTCATCATGGACACAAACTTCAGCCTGATCCAACGTCTTATACTCGCCCTGACTTCAGATGCAGGAGATCTCAATTCAGCTGCTGCTGGTAGGCCTGCTGTGCCCTCGGCCCGAGTCCTAACCCCAGCCTGTGTTTTCAGACTTCTGTCCTCACACTCCTGGCCCACAAGCCCTCCAGATTGGGAATTCCAAAGCCATACCGCAGCATTCTGCTGATCACCAGTAAATAAACCTTGCCCTATGGGACTGCCCAGAAACCCCAAATGAGGATCAACCTGCACGGCCCTCAACCTCTCCGCAATTTCAGAGGAAGCCTTTGGCACTAATGCTCTGTCTGACACAGCCTCAGTCCAGACATCCCTACAGACACCCAGACATCTGTCCGCACACCCAGCACATCTGACCCGCCATGGCCTTAGCCCATCAACTCTTCCCAACTTGGGTTTTCAGGCGTCTGAACCTAGACCTTATCTCCAATCCCTGCACAGGGGGGAATCTGATTCACAAATCAGAACTCCTCCTGCCCCATGGCAGGAAACCTTGCTGTTGGCCTGGTGTGAAACCTTCAGGGTAGGAGAGCCCTGCATGCCCCATGAGGCCACGCCCATGCTTGACGGAAACCTTGGGCACAAACACGCCTTGTGACACTCAGCTTGAGCCCTGTGTTCATATGAATCCTCTCAGTGGCTGGACCAACAGCCCGCATAGGGGTATTGCCATGCCCTGAGGCCCCCAATCCTAACCAGAGGTCAGGTTTTCCAGTCGCCTGTACCCAGGGCTCTGCTCTGGAATCCGTCCTTTCGAGGGACACCTCAGGCAGAAAACAGGACTCCTCCCTTCCCACAGAATGGCCCCAAACTCTTGACAGCCAGGCACATTCCCTACAGAGGGAGACTCATCCATGTTCTATGAGGCCACATCAGCATTCCACGGCCATCCTTGACACAACATCCAGAGACAAAAGCCTGAGCAACTGTCTCACTCGCACCCTTCTTTCATATCCTGAGGAGCTTCCCTCACGGTCTGGAGATTGAGCCTGCCATATCCTCGGAACAAAACTTAAGCCAAGTTTGTGTTTTAAGATATCTGTTCCCAAAGCCCTGACCCACACACCCTCTAGGCTGGGGCCTCTGGGGCCACTCTACAGGACTGTGCCTGCCCTCTCCAAGCAAATTCTGCCAAACACATTGACCACAAACCTACAGTAGAGGAGAAACTCCAAGGCCCAGGAGGCCATCCCAATAGTGCAGGCCTCCCTGTCCAAACAGGGGCATTCTGACAGAAGCTGAGCAACTCCCTCATATCGGACATGCAGACAGATGACCCAGAGGAAGAAGATTGAACCGGACAGGGCCCTAGGCCTGAATCTGAACTCTAGCTTTGGTTCCAGGCGTCTTTCCTCTGAGGCCTGGTTTCGAATACCACCATATGGGGCTTTCCCAAGGTACCAAACAGTACACATCTAGCCTCCACATGGGAAGCTTACTCTTTGGATCTGTGTTTATCCCTCCAGGTAGGAGAATCCTGAAGCGCCCCTGAGCCACATCCACATTCTAAGGGCTCCATTGACACATCCCCACATTATGAGCCATCCTCATTAGAGTCCATTTCAACTCAGCCCCCTGGGTAGCTGACTCAAAAGCCAGCAGATCGAACCGGACTTGTTGCTAGGAGCCAATAGGAATGCGAGGTGGCGTGTCCAGGCATCCATCCATAGAACTCATCACTCGAGTGTTTCCGTATGTGGCGTCCTGGAGCCATCTAACACAACTGGACTGTCCCGCAGAAGAAAACCTTGTAATCTGGAGCACATCACAACCCTCACTGTGGGAAAACCTCCATGGCCTCATGAGGCCCCTACTTCCTGAAGGGGTCCTCCTGGACACAAACCTCAGCCTGACCTGATCCAACGTCTATTATTCGCCCTGGTTTCAGATGTAGGAGATCTCGATTCAGTCTCTGCTCGTAGGCCTGCTGTGCCCTTGGCCCGGATCCTAACCCCAGCTTGTGTTTTCACCCTTCCTTCCTCACACTCCTGTCCCACAAGCCCTCCATATTGGGAATTCCAGAGCCACACCACAGCATTCTGCATGACCACTAGATGAAAAACCTTGCCCTATGGGACTGCCCAGAATCCCCAAATGAGCATCAACCCGCATGGCCCCCGACCTCTCCGCAATTTCAAAGGAAGCCCTGGGCACTAATGCTGTGTCTGACACAGCCTCAGGCCAGAGATCCCTACAGACACCCGGACATCTGGCCGCACACACAGCACATCTGACCCGCCATGGCCTTAGGCCGTCATCTCTTCACAACCTGGGTTTTCAGGTATCTGAACCAAGACCTGTTCGCCAATCCCGGCACAGTGGGGAACCTGATGCACAAATCAGAGCTCCTCCTGCCCCATGGCAGGACAGCTTGCTGTTGGCATGCATTCAAACCTTCAGGGTAGGAGAGACCTGCCTGTCCCTTGAGGCCACGGCCATGCTTGAAGGTAGCCTTGGGCACAAACACGCATTGTGACACTCACTGTGAGCCCCGTGTTCAAGTAAGGCCTCTCCGAGGCTGGACCAAGAACACACATATGGGGCTTGCCATGCCCCAAGGCCCCCAATCCTAACCAGAGGTCAGGTTTTCCAGTCGCCCGTACCCAGGGATCTGCTCGGGAATCTGTCTTTAGGAGGCACATCTGAGGCAGAAAATAGGACTCCTCCCTTCCCACAGAATGGCCCCAATCTCTTGAGAGCCAGGCGAATTCCCCAGAGAGGGAGACTCATCCATGGCCCAGGCGGCCACCCCTGCATTCCACGGACATGCTTGACACAAAATCCAGAGGCAAAAGCCTGAGCAACCGTCTCACACGCACCCTCCTTTCATACCCGAGGAGATCCCCTCACGGTCTGGAGATAGAGCCTTCCATAACCTCGGAACAAAATCTAAGCCAAGTTTGTGTTGTCGGAGTTCTGGCCCCAAAGCCCTGTGCAACACATCCTTTAGGCTGGGGCCCCTGGAGCCACACCGCATTCCTGTGCCTTCCCTCTCCAAGGAAACTGTGCCCATATCATTGGCCACAACCCTAGAGATTAGGAGAAACCTCCAAGGCCCCCGAAGCCATCCCAGTAATGCAAGCCTCCTTGTACAAACAGGGGCCTTCTGACACAAGCTGAGCAACTCCCTCTAATCAGACACGCAGACAGATGGCCCCAGAGGATGAAGATTGAACTGGACAGGCCCTTAGGCCTGAATCTGATCCCTAGCTTTGGTTTCCAGGGGTCTGTCCTCTGAGGCCCGGTTTTGAACCCCACCATATGGGGCTTCCCTGAGGCACCCAACAGAACACCTCTCGTCTCGACATGGGAAGCTTGCTCTTTGAGGCTGTGTCAATCCCTCCTGGTAGGAGAATCCTGAAGGGCTGCCCCTGAGCCACCACCATATTCCAAGGTCTCCATGGACACCAACCCGTTATGAACCAGTCTCATGAGAGTCCATTGCAACTCAGTACCCTGGGTAGCTCACCCAAGATACAGCAGATGGAAAAGGCCTTGTTGCTAGGAGCCAATAGGAATTCGAGGTGGGGTGTCCAGGCATCCATCCTTAGAATGCTTCTCTCAAGTCTTTCCATATGGGGTGTACTGGAACCAACCAACAGGACTAGACTGTCGCACAGAAGGAAACATTGCATTTTGGAGAAGCTCACAACCGCCAGTGTGGGAAAATCTCCATGGCCTCATCAGGCCCCCACATCCTGAAGGGGCCATCATAGACACAAAATCCTGGCTGAGCCAACGTCTGATCATCACCATGACTTCTGATGCAAGAGATCTCGATTTAGCCTCTGCACAGTAGGCCTGCTGTGCCCTCTGCCCGAAACCAATCTCCAGCTTGTGTTTTCAGACTTCTGTCCTCACACTCCTGGCCCACAAGCCCTCCAGACTGGGAACTCTGGAGCCACGCTGCAAGATTCTGCCTGCTCACCTGAAGAAAATTGTTGCCCTATGGGGCTGCCCAGAAACCCCAAATGAGGATCAGGCCACACGACCCTGCGATTGCACCCCAATTTCAGAGGATGCCCTGGGCAGTAATGCTCTGTCTGACACAGCTTCAGTCCAGACCTCCCAACAGACACCCAGACAACTGGCCCCACAACCAGCATATCCGACCCGCCATGGCCCTAGGCAGTCATCTCTTGCCAACCTGGGTTTGCAGGCATCTGAACCAAGGCCTGTTCTCCAATCTCTGCAGAGTGGGGAACCTGATGCACAAATCAGAACTCCTTCTGCCCCATGGCAGGACACCTTGCTGTTGGCATGCATTCAAACCTTCAGAGTAGGAGAGACCTGCATGGCCCTTGAGGCCACGCCCATGCTTGAGGGCCGCCTTGGGCACAAACACGCATTGTGACCCACACCGTGAGCCTTGTGTTCAAGTAAGGCCTCTCTGAGGCTGGACCAAGAACACGCATAAGGGGCTTGCCATGCCCCGAGACCCCCAATCCTAACCAGAGGTCAGGATTTCCAGGTGCCCGTACCCAGGGATCTGCTCTGGAATCAGTCTTTTGGATGCACACCTGAGGCAGTAACAGGACTCCTCCCTTCCCACAGAATGGCCCCAAACTCTTGAGAGCCAGGCCAATTCCCCAGAGAGGGAGACTCATCCATGGCCCAGGTGGCCACCCCTGCATTCCACGGCCATGCTTGACACAAAATCCAAAGACAACAGCCTGACCAACCATCTCACATGCACCCTTTTTCATATCCTGCGAGGTCCCCTCCGGTCTGGAGATCGAGCCTTCCATACCCTAAGAACAAAACCTAAGCCGAGTTTGTGATTTCAGAATTTTGGCCCCAAAGCCCTGCCCCACACACCCTCTAGTCTGGGTCCCTTGGAGCCACACCGCAATCCTGTGCCTGCCCTCTCCAAGGAAACTGTGCCCATTCCATTGGCCACAACCCTAGAGACTAGGCGAAACCTCCAAGGCCCCCGAGGCCATTCCAATAGTGCAAGCTTCCCTGTACAAAAAGGGGCCTTCTGGCACAAGCTGAGAAACTCCCTCCAATCAGACATGCAGACAGATGGCCCCAGAGGTTGGAAATTGAACCGGCCAGGCCCTTCGGCCCGAATCTGATCCCTAGGTTTAGTTTCCAGGCATTTGTCCTCTGAGGCCTGGTTTCGAATACCAGCATATGGGGCTTTCCTGAGGCACCCAACAGAACACCTCTCATCTCGACATGGGAAGCTTGCTCTTTGAGGCTGTGTCAATCCCTCCTGGTAGGAGAATCCTGAAGGGCCGCCCCTGAGCCACCACCATATTCCAAGGTCTCCATGGACACCAACCCACATTATGAACCAGTCTCATGAGAGTCCATTGCAACTCAGTCCCCTGGGTAGCTCACCCAAGATACAGCAGATGGAAAAGTCCTTGTTGCTAGGAGCCAATAGGAATTCGAAGTGGGGTGTCCAGGCATCCATCCTTAGAATGCTTCTCTCAAGTCTTTCCGAATGGGGCGTCCTGGAGCCAACCAACAGGACTCGACTGCCCCACAGAAGGAAACCTTGCGGTTTGGAGCAGCTCACAACTGCCAGCGTGGGAAAACCTCCATGGCCTCATCAGGCCCCCGCATCCTGAAGGGGCCATCATGGACACAATTTCCAGCTTGAGCCAACGTCTGATACTAGCCCTGACTTCAGATGCTGAAGGTTTCATTTCAGCCTCTACACGGTAGGCCTGTTGCACCTTCGGCTGGAATCCCAACCCCAGCTTGTGTTTTCAGACTTCCGTCCTCACACTCCTGGCTCACAATCCCTCCAGGTTGGGAATTCCAGAGCCACAGCGCATCATTATGCCTGACCACCGGAAGAAAAACCTTGCCCTATGGGGCTGCACAGAAACCACAAATGAAGATCAACCTGCATGGCCCTCGACCTCACCGCAATTTCAGAGGGTGCCCTGGGCACTAAAGCTCTGTCTGACACAGCCTCAGCCCAGACCTCCCGACAGACAGCTAGACATCCGGACCCACACCCAGCATATCCGGCCTGCCAAGGCCTTACGCAGTCATCTCTTGCCAACCTGGGTTTTCAGGCATCTGAACCAAGACCTGTTATCCAAACCCTGCACAGTGGGGAACCTGTTGCACAAATCAGAGTTCCTCCTGCCCCATGGCAGGAAACCTCGCTGTTGGCATGGTGTCACACCTTCAGGGTAGGAGAGATCTGCATGGCCCATGAGGCCACGCCCAGGCTTATGGGCCACCTTGGGCATAAACACGCATTGTTACCCTCAGCTTGAGCCTCTCGTTCAAGACAGGCCTCTCAATGTCTGGACCAAGAGCCTGCATATGGGGCTTGTCATGCCCCGAGGCCCAGACTCCTAACCATAGGTCAGGTTTTCCTGTCGCCTGTACTCAGGGATCTGCTCTTGAATCTGTCTTTTTGAGGGACACATGAGGCAGAAACAGGACTGCTCCCTTCCCATAAAATGGCCCCAAACACTTCAGAGCCGGGCTAAATCCCGAGAGAGGGAGACTCATCCATGGCCTATGCGGACACCCGTGCCTTCCACTGCCATCCTTGACACATAATCCAGAGACAAAATTCTAAGCAACCGTCTCACACGTGGCCCTCTTTCATATCCTGAGGAGCTCCCCTCATGGCCTGAAGATCGAGGCTGCCATATCCTCGGAACAAATCCAAAGCCGAGTTTGTGTTTTCAGACTTCTCTCCCCAAAGCCCTGGCCCACACACACTCTAGGCTGGGGCCTCTGAAGTCACACCGTAGTACTGTGCCTGCCCTCTCCAAGGAAATGGTGCCCATTCCATTGGCCACAACCCTACAGATTAGTAGAAACCTGAAGGCCCCCGAGGCCATCCCGATAGTGCAGGCCTCCCAGAACAAAGAGTGGCATTCTGACACTAGTTGAGCAACTCCTTCCAAACTGACACACAGACAGATGTCCCTAGAGGAAGAAGATTGAACCGGAGAGGAACCTAGGCCCGAATCTAAACTCTAACTTTGCTTCCCAGGCGTCTCTCCTCTGACGACTGGTTTCCAATATCAGCATAAGGGGCTTTCCTGAGGCACCAAACAGAACACCTCTCGTCTCCACCTGGGAAGTTAGTTGTTTGCAGCTTTGTCAATCCCTCCGGGTAGGAGAAACGTGAAGGGCCCCTGAGCCACCATCACATTCCAAGGTCTCCATGGACACAAACCCACATTATGACCCATCCTCATGAGAGCCCATTTCAACTCTTCCCCCTGGGTAGCTCACCCCAGAGCCAGTAGATGGAACCGGCCTTGTCAATAGGAGCCAATGGGAATGCGAGGTAGGGTGTCCAGGAATCCATCCTTAGAACCCTTCTCTCGAGTTTTTCTGTAAGGGGCGTCCTGGAGCCATCCAACAGGACTTGACTGTCCCGGAGAAGGAAAGCTTGTGGTTTGGAGCATCTCACAATCCCCAGCATGGGACAACCTCCATGGCCTCATGAGGATCCCACATCCTGAAAGGGCCATCATGGACACAATCTCCAGCCTGAGCCAACGTCTGATTCTTGCCCTGACTTTAGATGCAGCAGTTCTCGATTCAGCCTTTACACGGTAGCCTGCTGTGCCCTCGGCCCGAAGGCAAGCCCAGCATGTGTTTTCAGACTTCCATCCTCACACTCCTGGCCCACAAGCCCTCCAGATTGGGAATTCTGGAGCCACACCACAGCACTCTGTCTGCCCACCAGAAGAACAACGTTGTACTTTGGGGCTGCTCACATATCCCAAGAGAGGATCAACTCACTTGGCCCCCGACCGCACCCCAATTTCATAAGATGCCCTGGGCATTAATGCTCTGTCTGACACAGCCTCAGGCCAGACCTCCTGACAGACACCCAGACAGGTGGCCCCACACCCAGCACATCTGACCTGCCATGGCTTTAGGCCGTCATCTCTTCCCAACCTGGATTTTCAGGTATCTGAACTTAGACCTTATGTCCAATCCCTGCACAGGGGGGAACCTGATGCACAAATCAGAATACCTCATGCCCCATGGCAGGAAACCTTTCTTTTGGCATGCTATCAAACCTTCAGGGTAGGAGAGAACTGCATGGCCCATGAGGCCACGCCCAAGCTTGAGGGCCGCCTTGGGCACAAACATGCATTTTGACCCTCAGCGTCAGCCCCGTGTTTAAGGAAGGCCTCTCAGTTGCTGGACTAAGAGCCCACATATGGGGCTTACCAGGTCCCGAGGCCCTTAATCCTAACCAGAGGTCAGGTGTTCACGTCACCCATACTGAGTTCTGCTCTGGAATCTGTCTTTTGGTGGGACACCTGAGGCAGGAAACAGGACTCCTCCCTTCCCAGAGAATGGCCCCAAACTCTTGAGAGGTGGGCCAAATCCCCAGAGAGGGAGACTAATCCATGGCCATTGCAGCCACCCCTGCATTCCACGGCCATCCTGGATACATAATACAGAGACAAAATTCTGAGCAACCGTCTCACATGCAGTCCTCTTTCATATCCTGAGGAGCTCCCCTCCTGGTCTGGAGATCGAAGCTGCCATACCCTTGGAACAAATCCAAAGCCGAGTTGTGTTTTCAGACTTCTGTCCCCAAAGCCCTGGCCCGCACACCCTCTAGTCTGGGGCCTCAGGAGGCACACGACAGTACTGTGCCTGCACTCTCCAAGGAAACTGTGCCCATTCCATTGGCCACAACCATACATATTTGGTGAAACCTGCAAGGCCCCTGAGGCCATCCCAATACTGAGGCCTCCCTGTACAAACGGGGTCATTCTGACACAAGCTGAGCAACTCCCTCCAATCCGACACGCAGACAGGTGTCCCCAGAGGAAGTAAATTGAACCTGAGAGGCCCTTAGGCCCGAATCTGAGCCCTAGCTTTGGATTCCAGGCGTCTCTCCACTGAGACCTGGTTTCGAATACCAGCCTATGGGGCTTTCCTCACACACCAAACAGAACACCTCTTGTCTCCACATGGGAAGCTAGATCTTTGGAGCTGTGTCAATCCCTCCAGGTAGTAGAAACCTGAAGGGCCTCTGAGCCAAAGCCACATTCCAAGGTCTCCATGGACACAAACCCGCATTATGTCCCATCCTCTTCAGAGTCCATTTCAACTCATCCCCCTGGGTAGCTCACCCCATAGCCAGTAGATGGAACCAGCTTTGTCGCTAGGAGCCAATGGGAATGCGAGGTGGGGTGTCCAGGCATCCATCCTTAGAACACTTCTCTCGAGTCTTTCCATATGTGTCATCCTGGAGCCATCCAACAGAACTCGACTCTCCCGCAGAAGGAAAGCTTGTGGTTTGGAGCAGCTCACAATCCCCAGTGTGGGACAACCTCCATGGCCTCATGAGGACCACACATCCTGAAGAGGCCATAATGGACACAATCTCCAGCCTGAGCCAACGTCTGATTCTTGCCCTGATTTCAGATGCAGCAGATCTCGATTCAGACTCTGCACGGTTGCCTGCTGTGCCCTCGGCCCGAAGGCAAGCCCAGCATGTGTTTTCAGACTTCCATCCTCACACTCCTGGCCCACAAGCCCTCCAGATTGGGAATTCTGGAGCCATACCGCACTCTGTCTGACCACCAGAAGAAAAACTTTGCCCTATGGGGTTGCCCAGAAACCCCAAATGAGGGGCAACCTGCACCACCCTCGACCGTACCCCAATTTCATAGGATCCCCTGGGTACTAATGCTGTGTCTGACATAGCCTGAGTCCAGAACTCCCAAAAGACACCCAGACAGCTGACCGCATACCCAGTACTTCGCACACGTCATGGCCATCAGCCGACCTCTCTTCCCAACCTGGGTTTTCATGCATCTGAACCTAGACAGTATCTCCAATCCCTGAACAGGGGGAACCTGATGCACAAAACAGAACACCTCCTTACCCATGGCAGGAAATCCTGCTGTGGGCATGGTGTCAACCCTTCAGTGTACGAGAAACCTGCATTGCCCATGAGGAAACACCCGTGCTTGAGGACAGCCTTGGGCACAAACACACATTGTGAGCCTCTTCGTGATCCCCGTGTTCAGGTAAGGCCTGTCAGTGGCTGCACCAAGAGCCTGCATATAGGGCTTGCCATGCCCCTAAACCCAATCCAAATCAGAGTTCAGGTTTTCAGGTCACCCGTACCCAGGGCTCTGCTCTGGAATCCTTCTTTTGGAGGGACACCTGAGGCTAGAAACAGGACTCCTCCTTTCCCACAGGATGACCCCAAATTCTTGGGAGCCAAGCAAAATCCACAGAGAGGGAGACTCATCCATGGCCCATGCGGCCACCCCTACATTCCACCCCCAACCTTGACACAAAATCCAGAGACAAGAGCCTGAGCAACTGTCTCACCCTCACCTTTCTTTCATATCCCAAGGAGTTCCCCTCACGGTGTGGAGATCGGGCCTGCCATAACCCCATACCAAAACCTAAGCACAGTTTGTGTTTTCCAAATTCTGTCCCCAAAGCGCAGGCCCACACATCCTCTAGGAAGAGGCCTTTGGAGCCACACCGCAGGACTGTGCCTGCCTTCTCCACAGAAACTGTGCCTATTCCACTGGCTACAACCCTACAGATTAGGAGAAACCTCCAAGGTCCCCCAGGCCATCCCAATAGTGCAGGCCTCCCTGGACAAACAGGGGCATTCTGACACAAGTTGAGCAACTCCCTCCACTCAGACACACAGACAGAAGTCCTTAGAGACAGAAGATTGAACCGGACAGGCCCCTAGGCAATAATCTCAACCTTAGCTTTGGTTTCCTGGCATCTCTCCATAGAGGCCTCATTTCAAAGACCAGCATATGGTGGGTTTTGAGGCACCAAACACAACACCTCTCTTCTCCACATGGAAGATTTCTCCTTGAAGCTATGTCAAACCCTCTGGGTAGGGGAATCCTGAAGGCCCCCTGAGCCACCACCACATTCCAAGGTCTCCATGGACACAAACCCACATTATGACCCATACTCATGACAGTCCATTTCAATTCAGCCCCCTGGGCAGCTCACCTCAGGGCCAGCAGATCGAAATGGCCTTGTCCCTAGGAGCCAGTGGGAATGCGAGGTGGCTTGTCCAGGCATCCATCCTTAGAACCCTGCTCTCGAGTCTTTCCTTAAGTGGCATCCTAGAGCCATCCACCAGGAATCGACTGTCCCGCAGAAGGAAACCTTGCGGTGTGGGGCAGCTCACAACCTCCAGCATGAGAAAACCTCCATGGCCTCATGAGACCCCCCCTTCATGAAGGGGCCGTCATTGACACAGACTTCAGCCTGAGCCAATGTCTGATAAACGCCCTAAATTCAGATGCAGGAGATCTCAATTCAGCCTCTGCACAGTGGGCCTGCTGTGGCCTCGGACCAAAACCTATACCCAGCTTGTGTTTTCAGACTTCCGTCCTCATACTCCTGGCCCACGAGCCCTCCAGAATGGGAATTCCGGAGCCACACAACAGCACTCTGCCTGCCCACCAGAAGAAAATCATTGCCCTATGGGGCTGCCCAGTAACCTCAAATGAGGATCAACCTGCATGTCCCTCGACCGCACCCCAATTTCATAGGATACCCTGGGCACTAATGCCCTGTCTGACACAGCCTGAGTCCAGACCTCTCGACAGACACCCAGACAGCTGGCCGCACTCCCAGCACTTCGGACCCGCCATGGCCTTCGGCCGTCATTCCTTCCCAACCTTGGTTTTCAGGCATCTGAACCTAGACAGTATGTCCAATCCCTGAACAGGGGGGAACCTAATGCACAATCAGAACACCTCCTTCCCCATGGCAGGAAACCTTGCTGTGGGCATGGTGTCAAATCTTCAGTGTAGGCGAAACCTGCCTTGCCCATGAGGACACGCCCATGCTTGAGGGCCACCTTGGGCACAAACACGCATAGTGACCCTCTCGTGAGCCCGGTGTTCAGGTAAGGCCTCTCAGTGCCTCCACCAAGAGCCCTCATATGGGGCTTGCCATGCCCCTAAACCCCAGTCCAAACCACAATTCGGGTTTTCAGGTCGCCAGTACCCAGGGGTCTGTTCTGGAATCCTTCTTTTGGAGGGACGCCTGAGGCAGAAAACTGTACTTCTCCATTCCCACAGAATGACCCAAGTTCTTGGAAGCCAGGCCAAATCCCCAAAGAGGGAGACTCATCCATGGTCCATGGGGCCACCCTTACATTCCACGGCCGTCCTTGACACAAAATCCAGAGAAAAAAGCCAGAGAAACCATCTCACCCTCACCCTTCTTTCATATCCGGAGGAGCTCCCCACATGGTCTGGAGATCACGTGGCCATATCCTCGGCCCCACACTTAATCCAAGTTTGTGTTTTCAGACTTCTATCCCCAAAGCCCTAGCCCACACACCCTCTAGGCTGGAGCCTCTGGAGCCACACTGGAAGACTGTGCCTGCCCTCTCCAAGGAAAGTGTGCCCATTCCACTGGCCACAACCCTAAAACTCAAGAGGAATGGATGGGGCTGCCCTTAGATGTTTCATAGTGCCAGGCATCGCCTAGTCTGCACAGGATTAAGTACCTATGGCACCTCCTGACAAATGCCCAGAGGCATTGGGGATGAGGTTTTGGGCCAATGTCTGAGGCATGTGAAAAATGGTTTCCCCTGGGGTTCCTGGGAGCCAGAATGCCAGAAGGTAGGCAAGCAGCAAGAGAACATGTTTCCATATCAAATGTTTCTAGGCAAGTAAGCCTGATACTGGACACTAGAATGTGGGTGCCTGGTTTCAGGGGTTCCAAGTTGGGGGTCTCTGTTCCCAGAAGTGACATCACTGCCTGGGATCCCCTACTAGAGTCCACTCCTGGTTTGACACCTAAGTAAACAGTGCCCAGTTTGCCATCTCCTCATCCCTTTTCTTCATGAAAGGTCATATCTCTACACAGTGACACCAACACCACCCTCTCCACATGGCCCCAGGGAAGATCTGGGTGCAGCCAGGGCCCCAGCTTGGAAACACATCTGGTTCCAGATACAACTCTCTATTCTTACCTTTTTTTGAACCTACATAAGCCATTGTGCCTGACAGGAATGGTTTTCTCTGCAAAATACGGATGATTCTAGC
>PISX010033234.1:0-15309 GCA_004024625.1 Mellivora capensis | reverse complement strand
TCAGTTGTCTTTTGGTTTTGTTGACTGTTTCCTTTGCTGTGCAAAAGCTTTTGATCTTGATGAAATCCCAATAGTTCATTTTTGCCCTTGCTTCCATTGCCTTTGGCGATGTTCCTAGGAAGATGTTGCTGCGGCTGAGGTCGAAGAGGTTGCTGCCTGCGTTCTCCTCAAGGATTTTGATGGATTTTGATCCATCAAAATCCATCAAAAGCCCCTATTAATATTTTTACAAGTGCATTTGTCTCTTACTAATGAACTAATGAACTAGTAAAGACCTATTCTATTCTGGTGTATCATTTTTTAGTAGGGCCCAGGGGCCACTACTGGAGATAGTGTATCCTGATGGTTAAAATATGTAGGCTAGGTGTTTCATGGACCTGGCTCTGCCTCTTACTATTTTTATCGTAGGCACATTTCTGAAACTCTGTGCCTTAGTTTACTGACTATAAAATGGGGATAATAATTTTTAACTAAGAAAATTGTTGAAAGAACTCAAGAATTCTATATAAAGAATATTAAACACAAAGTAGGCACTTAGTAAATATTCACTAGATGATAGCTATTATTTCTCTTACTTTTATTTCTTATACTCCAGACCAATGTATATGATGCTTCTGAATGCCTATAGTATCTAGTACTCCTACTTATCCTTCAGATCTCAGCTCAGACACCACCTTCTCAGGACGTGTCTTTCCTGACATTCCAGAATGTCTTAGGGCACTCTGATCCTTTCCATCATAGCCTCTAGCTATGTGTGGGATTTTCTAATTAAATCTAGCCTCTCCTACCAGACTGTAAACCCAGAGAGAGGAGGAACTATGTCTGTTTCTGTTCATTCTTGCATCCCCTTGTGGTATGCTTGGTACAAAAGAAGCAGCCAATAAACATATACTTTATTATCATGCTTATTATTTTCATTATTATTGAATGAGAAGACATCAAATCCAACCTACACCCAGCACAGTGATAGAAAGGGAGAAACTGAGGCCCAGGCAGGCAAGGCGACCTTTCCAAACGTAATCAGTATGTTGCAGTCAGTATAACAATGTTGGGTGGTGATGGAATCCTGTGCCTAGACCTTGTTAGGTCCATGAAGAGAGGAGTTCAGGGTCACTTACACTGGGGGAGATGGTATTGAGGATAGTAATGGGTTTTCATAGTGGGGGATTCTGAAGACTGTCTGTGAGTCATCAGAAATCTCAAGTTAGAAGTAAAGCACCATGGAGAGGTCCTCAGCTAGCAGAGGGGCTCCCAGTGTGGGACAAGTGTTTGCAGAGTGCCTGCCTGGACTTCTCTGGTGACTTTTATTGCATTGCCCACATGGGCAATGGCTCTCACTCAAGGTCATCATAGTGGATGTTTGGCCTTTGCCATGTGAGTGGTTCCAACTCTAGAGCCCTGGAATTTGGTTTCAGAATGCACTGTGTAGTGGCCAAGCCAAGATTAGTTGTGTCCCCTGACTCCTTCAGTGACTTTGTTTTTCCACTACATCAGTCTGACCCTTTTATTAACAACATGCCCAATATGGGGGTGAACCCATGACCTGAAGATTAAATATCTTGGGCCCTACAAGTGAGCCTGGCAGGCAACACAGGCTTCCTTCCTTTTTCTGCACCCTGCCTGCCCAAATACACACTTTTTTTTTAAAGATTTTATTTATTTATTTGACAGACAGAGATCACAAGTAGGCAGAGAGGCAGGCAGAGAGAGAGGAGGAAGTAGGCTCCCCGCCGAGCAGAGAGCCCGATGCGGGGCTCGATCCCAAGACCCTGGGATCATGACCCGAGCTGAAGGGAGAGGCTTTAACCCACTGAGCCACCCAGGCGCCCCTCAAATACACACTTTTAAGATACCAGTGTCTCTTCACTGATCTGGCTAGGACTCTGTCTCTTCTTCATTTGCAGCAACCTGTTTTCTTTTGAAGTGTAAATCATTATTTTATAGATCATGAGATGCTGTTTATTGAGTACTCCAGAGAGCATGGCCGTGAATTTGGTCTATGACCATGTAGTGGTCCCGTCTGGGTTGAGATCCCCATCACCTAAAAATACTGAAGCAGGTATATCTATGGCCATGAGCTCTGGAAGCCCACAAGAGTGACATTTCTATGCCAGCATGGATATAAAACATTATGCACCTCAGTGTAAAGCATTCTCATACACTGATGGTATTCACAGAGACATGGACAATTTATCTTATAGCAGACCATATGTTGTGCATATGGGAAAATACCCATGGTCCTAGAGGAATGAAATCAACCACAGTGGAGTGGGTTCATTTAGTTCTTTAGTAGGAAGCTCCTTTCAAATTCATCTAAGTTTCCATGACCTCTTTAAGTGGATAATGGTCTCTTGACTTAATGTGCATTAACTTTTTATAACTATGTACAGACTTTTGTGTGTGAATGAACATGTGTATATTTCTGGAGAGAGGGGCCAGTATCCCTCACCTTATTCTAAATGGGGTCAGTATCACAAAGAAGGAAGAATCATTGAATTAGACCATAGCTAGTCTACCATTTGCCCACTTATTGTCTGAAGCCCTATTCATTCTTATTGATAGGGTACAATGTTGTGCACACACAGCTGCATTGAAAACTCACTCCCCTGGAAGCAAATGAAGAAACACCTAAATGTTAGAGTATTTCCTAATCTTAAATTCTAAATTTAACAATTAGTTTTATTGCTGAGATGGAAGAGATACTAGGTCATTCCTTCCTTCCTTCATTTTGGACTAGAAAGTCCGTTTAGTCTTTCCAATTCCTAGTATTTTCACATTATGTCTTGAAGAGGTAGACTTAAATTTATCCTTGCTACTATTTCTCAGTTTAGACTGAGCCAGTGCTGGAGACATCGTTTCCCCTCTGGCAGCTTGTCTGACTTCTCAGTCGTGTAAATCCCACTCTTGGCCTTGCCCCATTCTCCCTATTGTGTTTGGCACTTCTGAGGCCCATTCACTGGCTGGCTTCGTAAACAGTTGGCTCTGCCTTTGGGTGAAGCTCACCTTCTTCCCCTGATGTTGTTGTTGTTGAAACCAAAATAATACATGACTTTTTAGATGAATACAGTAAATGAAAAAAAAAGAACTAGACAGAATTAAAAATAAATTTATGGTACTGTAAGAGTTATAGACAAAGAGCAGTGTCCTGTTCTTCTCTACTCCTGACTCCCATTCCTTAGAGGCAATAATATTTAATGTTTTTATTGGCTCCTTCTGCTGTTTCCCTCTATATTTTTCAAATAGCTTATTTATGCTGCTGTTTTTGACATATAAGATCTGATATCATCTTATTATTTTCTAAAATGGAAAGACATTTAACTCCTTTACACACTTTCTCAACAAGTACTTACTTTTCCTCCCATCCTCCCAATATTTTATAACATAGTTTTTAGTTAAAGGTACAGTCACAAAATAAAATTTGAAGAAAAGCTACCCCCGACATTCAGAGCTACTACTATTATGACCATATATATAATGAACCACATAGGAGAACCACATGGTGTTTTATGATTACATTTCCTCTTCTGTGTAGCCCTTTTTCCCTGATGTTAATAATTTCCTTGTTTTGTTATTTGCTTCCATGTAGTTCTCACTATTCCCTGAATGATGTTAGTGATTTTTGTTTTCCGGCTCCAGTTTAGAGTAATGGCTTCCTTTAGTATCAACCTGGAAATGTTTCTCAGTTTTCTCCTGTATTAGTTCCCCTTTTTCTTGAATATCAAATCTCCTTCTTAGTTGAATTTCACCTTAGTTTTTTTTTTTAAAATTTATTTATTTGTCAGAGAGAGAGGGAGAGAGAGAGAGCGAGCACAGGCAGACAGAGTGGCAGGCAGAGGCAGAGGGAGAACCAGGCTCCTTGCGGAGCAAGGAGCCCAATGTGGGACTTGATCCCAGGACGCCGGGATCATGACCTGAGCCAAAGGCAGCCACTTAACCAACTGAGCCACCCAGGCGTCCCTCACCTTAGTTTTGAAGATGATATGAGCAGAAAATCTTTTGAGACTTTGAGTGTTAGAAAACATTTTGTTTTATCTTTATATATAATTGATTATTTAGCTGGGTATAAAATTTTAGCTTGAAGATTAATTTTCCTTCAAATTTTGATGTCATTTCCCTATCGTCATGTTGCTTTTGGTATTACCATTCTGATTATTTTTTTTGCATGTTACTTTTTTTCCTCTGTCTCTTTAGAAGCCTTTAGTGTTTTCTCCGTATTGTTGATTGTTTAATCAGGGTCTAGTCAGGAAAAATTAGGTAATTCAATGGAAGGAATTTAATAGAAGAAGCTAACTCTAAGGTGTAGGAAGAGCTGAAATGCCGAATAGAACAGTAAGACAAGCCAGAAATTAGCAACAGCAAAAGCTATTACCACTTCTAGAGCTAGGAGGACCAGGAAAGAAATGGTTTTACCAGGACCAAAGAGTTAGTGTCATAGGAACTAGATGCATGGAAGAGATGCATCCTCTGCCAGAGATGTTACCTAAGGTGAAGCAAGAGAGAGGAGGAAATATCCTGGCTTTTCCCTTCTTCCTGACCCTTCCACCAGGTCTTCCTGTTGACTGAATCAACCAGAAGTCAGCTAACAGGGAAATGCAGCCTAGAAGAATCATCCTCCTGTGATATAGAGCAGAGCAAAGCAGATGCAGGGAGGGATATGAATTGGAGGCCAGAGGCAGACAGTTGGCTCACTGGTACTCTGTTTTTTCACTATGATGTGTCTTGGTGTGGATCCTTTAATATCTTTGTGCTGGTCATTTTGTTTGGTCTTTCCAGAAATTTTAAAATTGGATGTTGGCCCTTTTCAGTTGATTCTTCAATTTTTTTCTCCTGTTTTCCAACTCTGCCTTTTTCTTTTCCATTCTGAGAGATTGCCTCAACTATATCTTCCAAAGTGTCCATTGCATTTTTAAATTCTGCTATAATATTTTTAATTTCTAAGAGTTCTCTCTTAGTCTCTTTCTAAAAAATAGTACCTGACAAGGTTTCCTGGATTCAATATCTTATCTTTCTGCATATACCTTTTCATCAGTTCTAGATCACATTTCTTTCACATTTTAAATTATCTGAAGTTAGGATCCATTTTATAATTGGTGGACTGTTGCAATTCAGTAAGTAGAGTTTTTTCTAAGGGAACAAAACAAAGATGCTTTTTACAATTCTGGTACCTTACTTTTGTTGAGACAAGGTGTTTTTTGGTAAGTTTTCTTTTACTTCTTCATTGCTTATTTAAAGTTCCTTTTAAAAAATATTTTTATTTCTTTCTCTTCCATATTATGAAGTTTTATTAAACTATTGGTAGTCCTTAATTATTTATATTTAAGGGTGATCCATGAAAGAGGCCATCTAGATTCTGTGTACATGGGAACTTGTTTAGAGGTAGATTTTATTGTAGGGTAATAAGATATTGAGCTAGTTTTTTCAAAAGGTTATCCCATAATTGATTAGCTGGAGGTTGTTTCTATTAGGCTCATCAAATTCATTAAAGAATTCTCCTCCAAATCCCTTCTTCTTCTTTTTTTTTAAAGATTTATTTATTTATTTACTTATTTGACAGAGAGAGAGGGAGAGAGAGAGTGTAAATTCACAAGTAGGCAGAGAGGCAGGCAGGGAGAGAGGGAAGCAGGCTCCTTGCTGAGCAGAGAGCCCGACATAGGGCTTGGTCCCAGGACCCTGATCCCAGGACCCCGAGACCATGACCCGAGCCAAAGGCAGAGGCCCAACCAACTGAGCCACCCAGGCACCCCTCTCTTCTTGAGAGTTGTAAGTCTTCCCTACATTCTGGGAGACCATGGTGGGGAAGCCTCACCTTTAGGATTGTAGACTTTTCACTTAAAACTCATTTTCAGTTTTATGCTTCACCTGAGCTCCACCTGTGCCAGATAAATTTCTGTTCAGGTCTTTTTTGTGCCAACACTTTTGGCCAAAAAACCTGTTTTCTTCCTGGATGGGAAGGGACAGTTTCTTCTCTGGGTATGGTTTGGTGGTTCCTGGGGAGAGGGTGGGGGCAGCATTTGAGTTGAAGTGGTCTGTATACAGACTTTCAACTAATCCCACCATTTTCTTTTTTTTTTTTTTTAAGATTTTATTTTATTTATTTACTTATTTGACAGAGAGAATGACAGCAAGAGAGGGAGCATACACAAGGGGAGCTGGAGAGGGAGAACCAGGCTCCCCACTTAGTAGGGAGCCCTACTCGGGGCTCAATCCCAGGACCCTGGGACTATGACCTGAGCTAAAGGCAGATGCTTAACAACTGAGCCACCCAGGCACCCCCAATCCCACCATTTTCAACTGCGTGGCATCCCTGCCTCCAGAGGGAACTAGTATTTCCAATTGTAGAACATCTTTAAGGGGAATTCTTTGTTTTTTTTTTTTTGTTGTTGTTGTTGTTTGTTTGTTTGTTTTTATTGGAGCTCCCTGCCCTGTTCCTGTGCACAGTCTAGCTTTAGTTTCTGAGGTCTATTGTGTTGGTTACCCCTTTCTGGTTTCCAAAATTTTGTTGACATTTCTCATCTACTATTTCTTTCCTGTACTCTTTCCACTTATAAGTTTACACCCTAAAAATTTCTTTTATTGTTGTTTTGGTAGGGATTTTGGAGGCAATGCGTGTTTTACTAGAAGTCTCACTGGATTGTTGAATCCATGAAAATATTCAAATACGGCGATGCATTCTTGTTTTGTATGATGTTTGGTTTTTTGGTAGTGACAGGTGTGGGAGGATAATCTCGTTATAGTCAAAGCAAGGAAGAGAGTTTTGTGTGTTTGAGAGAGGGATTTGTCACGTTTCTTTTGGTCCCAAATGCTGTAGCTCCTTTAGAAATTCCTATTTGGTTCTAGTTTCCCTTCTAGTGGCTACTTTTTCTTGACTTCCTAGCTTAGTGCCCACTTTCTCACCCTCACAGACATGTCTGCCTTCTGTGAGTCTTTAAAAGCAATTATACACAAGCAACATACATTAACAGTAATACTTACTAAGAAAAGAGTTGTTCTTTTACAGTTTTGTTATACTGGTGTATGAGACTTTTATTTTTTAATTTTTTTTAACTTTATGTCTAGGACTAAACTCCTCTAATATACCTTATATACCAGCTTCACTTGAAAAATTATTCTTTTGTACCTATACAGGAACATCATCTAGGAATCCCGTTGCCAGTCAAAGTAGAAGTTTAGGTTTTAAAGTAGATTTTTTAAAAGCCAAGTTGACTTAGTTTAAGGTTAAAAGATGGGATATTTAAATAAAAATAATGGGAGCTGTTTGTGTCCTGGCAGGTTATTTGTAATTTATCACAGTGCAATGGTAGCAATTTAAAACCCTTTCCAGAATCTGTTAAGACTCTTTCATTGTAAAACAAAATGCTTCAGAAAAAAAGTTAAAAAACATTTGAAGATGTTAAGAGGGCCCCAATGTGGGGCTCAGTTACCTTCCAAAGCAGAGACTGTCTCCTCTGAATGGGATCCAACCCCTAGTAATCTCCATTATTGCAGACAGCATTATTCTAGAGCCAAATGCAATCCAGCTGGGAAAGAGCTGTAGGAGAGAAGGCAGACTTCCTGACCATGGACTAGGGCAGTGGACTTGGGCTGAGAAAGCCCTTGGCCAGGTCCCTTCACCTCTTGGGGCTTCCTCTATTGTAAAACCAGAGGTTTGGTCCACACCTCAAGGAACTTTCCCATTCCCAGGTTTCTGTTATTACATATTGAAAGTGTTTTTTTGACTTTAGTCTTAATTTAGAGGCTGTGTTTCAATGTCCATAGCTGGGTATGGAATGTACATAGCCCTTACTGAAAAATCACAGTGTAACAATCATCACAAGGCCCCCCTCCAGCCCACCATTTTAGGACACTCATTACAATGTACTATTCTGCTGCGTGTAACCTTACATCAGAGAAGTCTCTTGGAAATTTTCATTACTCCAGTTTGTAAGAACAAAGGACCAACTTTTCTTCAGCTTTGAAATGGTCACATTCTATGGCCTGTGTTTACCTCTGCAAAACTCACCTTTGTATTCATAAGGAATTGCAGCCTTCTGTGTTCAATTTGCCTTAGCTAAGATCGAGCTGCCAGGGTACTTTTACAAACACAGAGTTAGAGCCTGGTTTTTAAGAATGGATCAGAACTGATTTTTAGCCTTTCTCCAGTGAACCTCAGAAATTTTTTGCTGTTGTTACAAAAAGGTGTTCTAGTTATAAAGAACGTGTAGAGTCCACTTTTTTTTTTTTTTTAATGAAATAATGCTGCATCCTCAGTGCTTTGACCTTCTAATTCCGTTTCTTGCTTCTTAATGCCACCTCTGTTCTTGACTTGGGGTAGAATTTGGTAAATGCTGTTTTTATTTCTAACCAGGTATTCTGAGCAGGGGGTGATTTTATAACCTTGAATATTTGCTCGTTTGAGGTTAGCGGGCCACCCATAGCTTGTTTTTTTTCTCCTTATTTAAAAGTTGAAAATTTAACTAATTAAACAAATACTCTAGCTGTGTTTGATGCACAGCAGTATTGTTAGGGAGGGGGATGTGTATTTGGGCATCGTCTCTCTCCCGCGTTTCCCACTGACACTCAAAAATGAAATGGGAGCCTGGGGAGCAGCCGATTTATCCAGCCAAGGTATTTGAACAGAGACAGGTTTAATAAATCATTGTTTAGATAGGCCACACATTACATTTCGGAAAGCCCCAAATGTTGGAAAACACCGCTCTCATTTCCTTCAATGAGGGGATGGCCTAGCAGGAAAGCTGTCTCAACCTGCTTGTATTTTGACACTGGTTTTGCACAGGAACAGTGTGGGAGGTGACATCAGTTGAAAAGTTATCAGATCATCAATAAAATCTCTGACAGGCACTTCACCCCCTCTTGTCTTACATAATATCATTTAATGGACTCTGTATGCTCTGAGATTTTTATAGAAGTTAGCTGGTCAGTAAAAGTCATGAAAGAAGAAAATGCATCTGATGGATGCAAACCATATTTGCCCCACTTCTGGTGAGATGGTGCCCAGGCCAGCCTTTGTGCCTGCCAGAGATTCTATTAGAATAGCGGAAGCTCCTCACGCTCTCCCCACCCCCACTGGCCATCTCCCCTTTGTTTCCTCACCCCCTTTCTTTAAAGACAGCCAGGGAATAATTTGTCCAAATGAAAAGGCTCTTTCAGGCACTGGAGAGCTTGGCTAATTGTATTTGAAAGAGTAAAAGGGAACCACAAGTTGGCTTTTAACAACAGAAAAATAATGAGTTCACATGCCAACGTATTAATAAGATTAGTTTTATTAGGAAAATGTAATCAGGCAAACAGTGGCACTGCAAAAGGAATGGCTTATTAAAAGCCATTCTTTTTTGTTAGCTAAAGAAATACCAGTTGGCTTTCAAAAACACATTTAAATAAAGACAGTGAAATCTAAAAGATAGTCACTTTCCTTTTCTTGAAATAGGAAAATTGCTTTGAAATTGTTTATTCCTATAACTTTTCAATAGCTTTAGTTGTGCCAGATTAGAATATTTTAAAAACTTGGGCATCTCCCAACTCATGTGCTTTTTGTTTGATTGTAAATCATTATCCATTTGGTCGTGAGTTTTCACATATTGGCAGGCGTGGATTCATTAATTGCAAAAGCAGTGCTGAACAGGTGCAACCCAAAGATGTTTGTGACAGGAAGAACAACCGTACCTATCAAAAAGGACTTTTCCAGACAGTAGGTTTCATTTTGGTCCTTTGAAAGACAATCACTGTTTTTTAAATTACTATTAGGTGCAGGGATAAAATTTCAGTTAGAAAGAAATTTTGCAATACTGGAGACAATATACTCAAATATGCATGACTAAAATAGCAATGCAGTGGGGAACGATGTTTCACAATCGAAAGGCTCCACTGTTTAATTTTTTTTTTCACTTGTATTGTCACTGCGTGGAGTACAGAACTTTTTAGCCCATGTGACCAAATTCTTCACAATGAAAACTCAATTCAAGTTCTTTTTAGAATAGCCAGATCACTTAAAATATGGACTGTGGCTCCATTACCAGTCCAGCTTACAGTGAGAACACGCATCAGCTTGAACAATCATACCCATGAGTGCCAGTGAACGAGCCCAGGGCAAAACCAGAGAGGATGAAATCTCTGATTTGTTTGTTGTTTGTTTATTTTGTTTTGTTTTGCTTTTCTCCCCTGATGTTCCTGGAGGCTCAGGGCCTCAGCATCCCTCTTTTTCCATGTGGTGAGGAACTCATTTACACAAAGGCACTGGGATTCAGCAGTTTAGCATCACTAGGATATGGCATTTATAGAACGGAAGGGGAAGGATATGGCATTTATAGAAAGGAAAAGGAAGACCTACAGTAAATGAGCCTAAAGGTGGTATTTTGCTGTCAGGAGGAGGAGCTGAAAGAGCCTCTCTGAGGCCAGGATTCATTCTTTCTCTGAGGGAAACATGGCTATAGTCAGACACCATCCCCGCCCCCCCCGCCCCCCCCCACCCGCTGGAGCAGCATTTCAACTCCCTTACACAAAGCCTTGCGTTTTACTGACAGAATAGCAGGAGAGGGACTCTGCATTTCACATACATTGACAGGAGCGGGAAGAGACTGCCCATGTGTCCAGCCTTCCAGCCTGGGAGGAGGGCGGTGGACAGGCCCCGGCCGGCTTCGTGGCCCACTACACAGGCTTCTGGGGCCTGATGCTGATGGCGGCCACGGGGTTTTAAAGTCCAAGGGCAGAGTTCTGGTTCATGAGGCCTGGCCAACGATGCTGCTCTCTGTGTGGCTGGCTGTGGTGGAGGAGTCTGAGGTAGTGGTTCAGTAAATATTCATTAATGGGCATTAAAACAATTGATGACCTCGGGACAGGCCACCTTGTGTGCCAGAGACTTTAATCTGTGAAATGGAGAGAAGTGCACTGAGTTGCTCTTGGAAGTTATGAAAAATGATTGTAAAGGGGTTTTATAAGCTTAAGCGCTTTGAGTGATAGTGTCCAAAGCAAACAGCCCTGCGGCCGAGGGCAGGACATCCCGTAGTCTTGCAGCTGAGGCCGCATGCTTTCTGGGGGCTGGCTGGTTGTTAAAAGAGAGGAACTAGAATAATCCATTGCTAGGGACACGATTGTCTTCCCAGTTGTGAAATCCGAAAGTAGCTCAAGCTGTAGGGAATTATTTTGGATTAGTATTTATCTTCTGATTTTTTGGCCCCCCTGGAGTGAGCTTGCTTCATTTTGTAAAGTCCTAAAAATCTTGCTCCCACAGGCCATGATTGGAGGTAGGGAGGAGGAGGAGAACTGGGGAATTTTTATTTATTTATTTATTTTTGGTATGGTAACTTGACAGTTGGCCTAAATTGGGAGATCTTTATTAATTATTTCCTTTATTCTTTCCTTTTCCTGCTCTCTCTATGTGAGATAATTACAGACTCACTGAAGTCAGATAGCTGTGTTTCTAGCCCATCGTAAAGATCTTGAAGATTCAATCTCTCTATTAGTAAATGGCCCCATGTCAGGTTGGCACGCTAATTTGCCCAGTGTTGCCATACAAATTACATGCATTGCAGTCTTAGGACATTTTTCCTTTTCTGTACTTAGCAGTGACATATATTTGATGTCAAACCTATGTTCAATAATTTCTTGGGGAGGGGCGCCTGGGTGGCTCAGTTGGTTAAGCGTCTGCCTTCAGCTCAGGTCATGATCCCAGGGTTTTGGGATCGAGCCTGTGCTCGGTGGGGAGGCTGCTTCTCCCTCTGCTTCCTGCTTGTGGTGCCCTCTTACACTATCTCTGTCTCTGTCTCTCTCAAAGAAATAAATAAAATCTTTAAAAAAAAGAGAAAATGTAAATTAAAAAAAAAAAGAATTTCTTGGGAGAAGAGACTTCAGATACAGTCCCCGAGCTCTCTGGGTACACACGTATTCTTGCTGATCACCGGACTCCAAGCATCACCATGCATATTATAGTTAAGCCGGGAGAGGGTTGCTCTTTGAATCCCTACGCATACCGTGAAGCATTTACCAAGTCCTTCATTTGGTCAAGGCATTGCACCAGGTCCTGTGAGGATAATTCAGCATCTGTGTGGGTGGCTCTGGAAGGACAGGTAAGAAGAGTTGCATACAGATGAGCCTCCTAAGTGAGGCTAAGTGAATCCAAGCCTAGAAGTAGGAAAGCCATTAGATGCATTTAGGGAATAGCGAGCAAAATAACCTGGCTTGACCGGAGCGATTTCACAGAGGAGTAGTTTGGAAAGGTCTCTTTCTGTGTTGAAATTTGCCCCTCCCTTGGCTGCCAAGACGCCGCTGTCTCCAAGTTCTCTGCCTACACTGCAATCCTTCCTAGTGTCCTTTCATGAATCCTCTTCCCCACTTGCTCCACAAATATTGGTGTTTCCCAGGGTTCTTCCCTTGGCCCTTTTCTCTCTAAACACAATTTCTGGGCAGCACATCCACTTGTCTGGGTGGGATGTTCACCTCTATGTGGGTAGCACCTAAATTTATATCTCCAATTGCAACATCTCTCCTGAGTGGCAGCCCCCCCCCTTCCAATTTCCCACCCACGCCTCTGCCTGAATGACATGGCATCTGCCTGCCTCATCCTTTCACTGGGAACTGCTCTGTTTTGGCACTGGGCTGGGCAAAGTATAGAGGGCAGTCAAGGAGGGTGGAAGCTTGAATTCAAAGAACTTGTTCTACACGTAGAAGGAAGTGGGAGATTATGGTCAAAAAGAGATTGTCAAGGATTTTGGCAATCCTTTGTCCCTGGAGCAGCTACGTAGGATCAACGGGGAGACTGTAGAAAGGAGGAATCTTTTTTTTTTTTTTTTAAACACTTTGTTTATTTATTTAACAGAGAGATATCCAGCGAGAGAAGGAACACAGCAGGGGGAGTGGGAGAGAGAGAAGTAGGCTTCCTGAAGAGCAGGGAGCCTGATGCGGGGCTCGATCCCATGACCCTGGGATCATGACCTGAGCCGAGGGCAGATGCTTAATGACTGAGCCACCCAGGCACCCTGAAATGAGGAATCTTGGTGCCTCATTCCTTAGACCTGCTGAATCAGAATCTGCCTCTGAATTAGGTTCCTAGGTAACCTGTATGCACATTAAAGTCTGAGAGGCATTGGTCTAGGGTGTGTGCATGAGAGTGAGTTGAAATTGAGGGGAAATGAAATTTGTTAAATAATGGCAGTCAGGGAACCAAGAGGCTATGGTGTTGAATGGATGAATAATGCACGGGGACCTTGAAATGGCCCAGTATGAATGCAGTAATGTGGGTGGAGAGAAAGAATGCGAACTGACTGCCAGCCTCCTTAATGCATTCATTATGCCCTAGGAGTGAGGGAGGGGCCTCGGATGACAGTGATGTTTGACAGAGGATTTTTGACATCTCAGTTCTGTGAGAATAGAGCCTCTAATTAGGATTTTTCCCTTTTTAAGTTCCATGTCTTAGCTCTTAAAATAACATAGCAGGTTCTTAAATGATAATGAATTGGCTTTATGAGCAGTGGACTTAATAAGACTAAGCCCTTTTTTCTGGCTTTATGTCAATTTATAATTTTCTCCCTCCCCCCTTTTTTTTAACATAGCAGCAAGAGCTGACTTTAATGATCTGGTATCAAATACTACCCTTTTTTTACTTCCTTTGATCCCTTTTTCCTGACAATTAAAAACATGTTTGCTAGGATAAAATTTCACATTATTTTTTCTCTTCCTCCTGCTATGTAGATAACACTGTGGAAATCTCATATTAGAGAAGTGATACTAGACTTTGAAGGAAGAGGCTGATATCCTTGGGGCTATGTTCTTTGGGGAGGTGCCTTGCTTGATAAGAAAGTTAACACTGATGATGAAGGTGCTGGTTGGGAGTTAGGAGACTTTAGTTTTGGTTGTAGTTCTGTCCTTGTATCTGCATGACTTTGAGTGAACCAGGCAACTGTTATGGGCTTCAGTTTCTCGTGTATGCTGGTTGGACTGTATGAACTCTAAATTCCCTTCAATCTGTGGGATTTTGTAATTCTCTGATTCTTTTGGGCTCTACCCAGGAGTTTCTTCTATTGTGGCCGATATATTTTTTGAGCTCGGTGTTATTCTGCTTTTCAAATTCTTGGGGCTACTGCCATGATTCAAAATCATGACACATCTGCATCTAGAATACTCTGACTGTTTTGGTAACTTTCTGAAGAGTATCAAGTCTCCTCACATTAGCAGGGTATGTTAGCTCTACACGTTTTAAAAAAGTAATAGAGAATGTTTTAATTGCCCAAGGGAATGAAACAATTTTCTTAATGAGATAGACTTAGAAAGACCAATCTCTTCAAAATGCATAATAAGATGTAGCATGAGTCAACCTGGTGAAGACTATGGGGCATTTCTTGAAATTTGAAGACTTAAACTGAATTCTCAAACTGTAGACCTGAAGGCATACTTTCAGGATAATTACAAGGATGACTATTTTTCCTGGTAGTTAGTAAGCATATGAAACTCATTATTTGCATAGTTTCCAAAGACTGTCTTAAAATGTGTCCCAGAATGATTTAGATAAGTTCATTATGATGGATTCCAAATGGGACTGAGAGCACGTTGATCACTTGGTGTGTTGCCCTATTCTTTTAGGTTGATATTTTTTTTTTAAAGATTTTATTTATTTATTTGACAGACAGAGATTACAAGTAGGCAAGAGAGGCAGGCAGAGAGAGAGGAGGAAGCAGGCTCTCCACGGAGCAGAGAGCCCGATGTGGGGCTCAATCCCAGGACCCTGGGATCATGACCTGAGCTGAAAGCAGAGGCTTTAACCCTCTGAGCCACCCAGGCGCTCCTTGGTTGATATTTAAGATCTATAAATGTCCTTTATAAATGATTGATTTAAAAGTTTTTAAAAATTTTGATTGATGATAGGAAAAGCAGAACTTGACCAGACAAAGCATGAATGTTGACTGGATTGTTATCTATTTTCATATATTCTGGTAGCACCAACTGTGGAATATTTCCACTATTCTCCTGGCTTGAGTTGTTCATTTAGGGAATTGATTAATAAAGAAAGCTTTTTATAGTGGAAAATTTCAAATATATACAAAAAGAGAGTGCAGTATAGTGGAGCTCCATGTGCCCATCACTCAGCTTCAACAAAAGCAAAAATAAACAAGTGGAACCATACCATACTGAAAAGGTTCTGCACAACAAAGGAAACATCGACCAAATGAAAAGGCAACATATGGAATGGGAGAAAATATTTGCAAACCATTTATCTGTTTAGAGGTTAATATTCAAAATATATAAGGAACTCATAGAACTCAGCAGCAAATAATCTCTAAATGAAATTATTACTATTATTTGCTATTGAGTTGTATGAGTTCC
>PISX010033233.1:0-15322 GCA_004024625.1 Mellivora capensis | reverse complement strand
GAGTTCCTTGGTAGGTAATCAGCTCACTTTAGGGGACAGGTTGAACCAGAGCATCCTCCTAGTTCCCCGCCATCTTGTCTCCCACCTTACCTCCACTTCTGAAGGACAACTTTGCAGGGTAAAGTACTTTAGGTGGCAAGGTCCCCCCCCACCCCGCCCCCAGTCCCAGTCCTTTGCAGATTAAGAGTGGAATGATATAGTCAAAGTTTCTTCCAAGAAATTCAATGGTAGCCTTATGGGGATCCCCTTCTATAAGAGAATTTCCTCTTACTGCTCTTGCTGCTTAAAATATTCTCTTTGTCTTTGATTTCAGACAAAAATGTACAATAATGTTTTTTGGAGACAGTCATTTTAGTTGGGAATTTGGGGATGACTTTTTTTTTTAATTTTTAAATTTTTTTTATGAACATATAACCTATTATTAGCCCCAGGGGTACAGGTCTGTGAATCGCCAGGTTTACACAATTCACAGCACTCACCATAGCATATGGGGACTCTCCCCAATGTCTGTAACCCCACACCCTCTCCCTCCCCCCCTCCCCCCAGCACCTCTCAGTTTGTTTTACGAGATTAAGAGTCTCTTATGGTTTGTCAGGGATGACATTTCTTTAAAGATTTTATTTATTTATTTGACAGAGATCACAAGAGACAGGCAGAGAGAGAGGAGGAAGCAGGCTCCCCAAGAAGCAGATAGCCTGATGTGGGGCTTGTTCCCAGGACCCTGGGATCATGACTTGAGCTGAAGGCAGAGGCTTTAACCCACTGAGCCACCCAGGCGCCCCTGGGGATGACATACTAATGAATTTGGATGTTCAGATCCCTCCCCATATTTGAGAAGTCCCCAGCCATTAAATCTTTAAGGTTTCTGTTCCTTTCTTCCTCTATTTTCCTTCTGAGATTCCAATTTATCTTCATGATATTCCATGGTTCATGTTGGCTTTCTTCACTTTTTTTCTTTGTTCTACTTTGAATAATTACAAAGATGATGTGTGCTACTTCACAGGATCTTTTTTTCTGCTTGAGCAGTATGCTTTTGATGCTTTTTATTGCATTTTTCATTTCATTCACTGTATACTTTGGCTCTAGAATTTGTTTGGTTCTTCTAAAATTATTTCTGTTAAACTTTGTATTTTGTTGGTGTATTTTTTTCTTGATTTCACTGTGTTATCTTTATTATTTTTAGGGGTCAAAAATTCAAATTTATAGACATTTTCAAACAAGAGACTCTCTTCTCACTGTACATGTGGAAAATATCTGTACAAAGTTTTTTGAAGCTGAATGTCCTAAAAATGTGGACACAATGATTAACATCTTGTAGTATATATATGCAAATTCTAGGACTCTTCACCACGTTTAGAAGACAACAAATTTAATGATCCTGTGTTCTTTGCTAATGCTGGTTGGCTCAATTGTAGAGGAGTTTTACAAAGATTTGCCATACATTTAGTTTCAAATGAAAATTTTCTTAAAACAGAAAGAATGCTTGCCTAATATTCAGTAATCAAAGACCCCCCCAAAAAAATCATGATCACACTGCACATGAATGAACTACATTTAAAGCTCCAAGAAAAGGGAAACCTCATTTGTGAAGCTGAACAAGTATAAGCATTTATACTGACAATGATTTTACACATTTTTCTACCATAAGTTAACATGCAGGCTTTAATTATTGGCAGTTACATAAATTAGTTAAAACTAAGAAAAATTCTTGTATCTCTTTGAGATTTCCTAAAACAACTATTTGGAATTCTTTATCAGGTAAATCATTGATCTTCATTTCTTTGTGGTTGATTCCTGGAAAATTACTGTGTTCTTCTGGTATTATCCTATTTTTGTTGGTTTTTTGTTTTTTTTTTTGTTTTTTTTTGTTTTTTTTTTTTTTTTTTTTTTTTTTTTTTTTTTTTTTTTTTTTTTTTTTTTTTTTTTTTTTTTGCATGTTCCTTGAAATCTTACATTGCTGACTTGACACCTGAGGAAGCAGTCACCCCCTGTAATCTTCACTAAGTAGATGAGAGCAATACCTTGCCAGCCCTGCTAGAGATTCTGAGGCTTTCCCAGGCTTTTCTCATAGATACACCTGATGAATACTTTTTGCTACCTTGTGTGATAGAATTCTTAAAGGTCATGTGTCTTCCCTCAATCCTCTAGTAACACTATTTTTCAATACCATAAAGCCAGACCTGTGGTCTTCGTTTTGCTTGCCCTAGAATGGTGGGCATGCTCAAGATTGTGGTACTCTTCCAGGCCCACAGATTTGGTCTAGTTTCATGAACCAGCCCTCTGTGAAACTCTTGCTGCTGCTGGGAGTGCCATTGAGCCCTTTGGGATCTGCATTCAGGTGTCCCCTATGACTCACTGGGACCCGATGGTGTCTGTGACACATTTAGTAGAATCTGCTTTCATCTAGTACTTCCACCATGTTCTAGCTGTCATTTTCTTAACCCCTCAACTGCTTCCAAGTCATGAAGTTCAGTACTCAGTATTCTGGATAGGGCAAAAGAGAAATGAGACTCTTAGGCCATGTTTTGCCCTGATGGAGAAGCTGTGTACTATTCACACACTCTGACTTTTCCCCATGGAAGAAATCATGGACTGAAAAAGTTTCTCTTAACACTGAGCTGTGCTGGTTTAGGAAATGGGTGATGTGGGTAAAATGAAACATTACTGGTTTCCATGCCTCCATATTGTATTTTTTTTTTTTTTTTTTTGCTTCTACCAATGTGCTGAAACTTCCCCAGTGGATCCCTGGATTTCCAAAAAGTCTTCGTTGTCCATAAGTGGTTGTCTCCATCAGTGTTCTGTAGGGAAAGCATAGTGTAAAACACTTACTCCACCATTATGAGGATGTCACTCCTGTAATTATTTATCTATTTGTCTTTTCTAAGCTAAGCACAAGTTCACCCTCACACCTCCCACTCTAATGCACAAATTTCATTCTAGCCCTTTTCCCCTTTGCTTATCCCCCACCCCATTCTAACAGTGAGAACCTGAGTGCCACCATCTTTCATCCATTTAGATAATAGTTCAATTCTAGTCTATAAGTATACTGGTTTTGTAATTGTTAATCAGTACTCGATAAGTAACAGCTTTACTGACTAATGCAGGGTTTTTATACAGCTTATCTATAGCCTTAGACTCTATTCTTTTCCAAAGTTCTTTAGATGACTACCTTGTACTTTTCCCTTTTAGCGAGGTTATGTCCTGCAATTTGAACAATTAGATTCTTTTCTTCTAGTTTGCTTTACATCTTTGGAACCCCTAACCTCCTCATGGATTTAAAAACCTTTTTTTTTTTTTTTTGCATTAAGTTTCACTCTTTGTGCTATGAGGTTGTAATGGTTTTGACAAGTTCATGGTCTAATGTATTCATCAGTACTCTATCACATAGAATTGGTTATTCCCCCCCAAATCCTGTTTCACCTATTGAACTTTCCTCTCCCTTAGAATCCAAGGTCATTACTTTTTTGCTTTCTGTCCTATAGTTCTTATTTTTCTGAACATCATGTAAATTTAATAATTAATAATTTAATAATTAATAATTTAATAATGTAACCTGTTCAGGATGACAATTTTCAGTTAGCAATATGCAGTTAACATTCACTCATACTAATAGCTCATGACCTGTTATCCCTGAATACTAAATAGTAGGTATATTTCACTATTTATCCTCACATATATTGAAGGACATCTCAAGTTCTTCTAGGTTTGGGCAGTTATAAATAGTGCTGTTGTAAACTTTCCCATGGATGTGTGGACATTAGTTTTCAAAAGAGGTGAACAAATACAATGTCATTGCTAGCTCAAAGATAAACCTCTGTTTAGCTTTTTAAGAAACTGTCAATGAGTCTTCCAGAGTGAATGCACCATTTCCATTCCTGCCAATGATGGAAATTACTTCCCGTTTTTCCAAGTCCTTGACAAAATTGTTATTCTTAGAATTTAGTTTTGTTTTTTTTTACTGACTCTAAAAGGCATGGAGTATTTTAATTTTTCTTCCCCTACTGACAAGTGGTTGTTGATGATCTTTGACATTCCTTAATCTGTGATTTGTCTATAAGTAATGTGAAAGTTGTCTATTATGATTTGAATATTCTGCTGCATTCTCTTTTTTCATTTTTCCAATTATGGCTACATTGAAACTTTTGGTACGTTCATCAGTTCATAGACATTCTGATGTCTTTTTCATTTTCTTTTCATGTTCTCATATCAGTTTGAAAAGTTTCCATTGATTCTCTTGAAGTTCACTGACTCTTTCCTTGGAGTGTTAAACTGGGTGAGCAGATCAAAGGCATTCTTCATTTTGGTTACTTACTTCTTGATTTCTTGCATGTGCTTTTGATTCTTTTGCATTGTTGTTATCTCTCTGGTGACAGAGTATTGTAAAACACTTGTCTGATAATTCCTACATTTGTGTCACATCTGAATTTGTTTCTGAGGATGGTTTTGTTTCTTTAGGTTATTTTGTTCAAATTTGGACATTGTATGTGCCATAGGTGTTATCTATGTTGTCATGTGAGAAGTTATACTAATCTGACTAGAATTTCAGCTTTCTTTAGTGATAGGTTTCAAATACCTCAACTGTTTGTATTTTTACCTCTCTTGGATTTAGGGCTTCTCTTTGCTCTGTTCCTCAGAAAGACTATACATCTTGGGATCTCTTTCAACTACAATTCACTGTTAATACACTTGAGGTTTATTGGGATGATGGCTGGATGTGAGAGAAGGAAAGCAAGCCACATTCTTTGGAATAAGTCTCAGTTTTATAGTTCTCCCCTCTCTCTGGGGCCTTTCTTGTTTTTCTGGTTCTTTTCTAGGCATGCAACTTTTATCTTTTTTGTCTCCTCATCTGTTTTACTTTCAGCATTCCCAACCGTTCCTTTTTGTTCATTCTTTTTTTTTTTTTTAAGTTCTGTCTTCAGACAGAATTACTTCTGTCTATTGTGAATTAGTTTTTCCTTCTCTTTTTCAAATAGGAAGCTGGAAGTGTCATGTAATTCCTTTCCACCATGGAAAATAAGGTCTGGCCAAGGGATTCCCTGAGACTTGGGCTTCATGATGACGGTTTTGGAGGGTATCATAGTGGTGTCTCTTTGTTTATTCCTCAGCGTCATGAAGTAGTTTTTCTCAGATTTTTTTTCTGTGAAAGCCTAGTGCAGTCTCTAGAGGGAATTGTGACTCTCAGAAGTTTCTTACTCCAGTCCACACTTCGCTGGCAGCAATTTCTGATTTTCCAATAAAGTAAGTCTTACTATCATTCATGGCTTCCAGCTGCTGCTGCCTCTCCACAACGGAGGATAACTGTTTGCCCTCTGCTCTGAGTTTTCTAAGAAAGTTGTTCATTTTCAGCTTGTCCAGCTTTTCTTATTGTGGACTAAGAGTGCCAAATTATGACACTTTTATAACTTGGACCTGAACCCAAAAGACTAGCCGGTTTTTAAATTAAATTAACTTTAAAATTATATCAAGGATCAGTTTATGAATGACAAACAGCGTTATATTGCATAAGATAAAAATCACTGAATAGATTATACTTGTAGGAGCATGTATTTCCAAATATTCTATCCATGCTCAAAAACAGAATAGTCAAAATGATTGGGAACATTTGGATTTCAACTTCTCAGTTTACAGATCTTCTCTATTGTACCTCTGAGCTCTCACAGCAAATTTATTATAGCCTACTATTTATTTTCAACTGTATGAAGTATTTTCTTCAGAAGAGTATGCAGTATATAACTGTAGTATAGGAGTATAATAAATTTTTAAAAATCCTATTCTGTCCTTGTTTCTGCTTTATTCTTACCCTATTGGAACTCCATGGACCTCACTGTTTTCTGTTGAGGCACCAGTGACATTCTCCCCCAGCTTCACTGATCCATACAATAGCCTATGAGGTGCTATATGATATTCACTTAACTCTTAATTCTCTTTAGGCATATTGAGTTCCTTGGGATTCTTGGCATTCAAACTAAAATCTTGTTTCAGACCTCTATACAATTCCTAAGCAAGTATTTGTATTCTGTCAATCATATAATGTCTTGGGCACTTCCCACTTAACAGTGGCTTTAATTTTTCTTGATTTATATATTGTTATTATCAACCCATCTGTGCCTCAGTTTCTACTATATACTTTTCTTAAATCTTTTAGTAGACATGTGATCCTTTCTTCACTCACTAGTTCCCAAACCCCTAAATTTCTACTCTACCTTTAGAATCAGATAAAGAATGCATATAACAGGGGCGCCTGGGTGGCTCAGTGGTTTAAAGCCTCTGCTTTCGGCTCAGGTCATGATCCCAGGGTCCTGGGATCGAGCCTCGCATTGGGCTCTCTGCTCCATGGAGAGCCTGCTTCCTCCTCCCTCTCCCTGCCTGCCTCTCTTGCCTACTTGTAATCTCTGTCAAATAAATAAATAAAATCTTAAAAAAAAAAGAATGCATATGACATATGAACATTTCATAAAATTACACTGTATGACTAAAGAAATGTACATAAAGTGGGAAAGAAATGTCCATAAACTACACTCTTTCTGGATAAGTTAACATATATACATATTTATCTATTTTTCCCCTTTCATACATAACTTGGGATAAGGATTTTTCTTCTCTACATTCTATGAAAATTAATGAGTTAGCAATTGGCTAGGTTTGCTTTGTGAAAGTACTAAATGTGTTCTGTCCTTAATATGAAAATGCTATTTTAAGTAATACAGAAAAGTTCACAGACATTTTTAATGAAATCTTATGAATTTAAATGAACAATCTAAAAGCTAACTCCAAATCTAATGATAGTCACATTAGTTACTAAGAGAGTTTGGAGTTCAAGAAAGTTACTAATGGCTAGACAAAACTGATTTTAATCATCAAATTTAAAAGCAATTCAAGTACTATTTTGTAGGAATTGGAGAAAAAGGAAACACCATGGAAGGAAATGAAAAAATGATGGAATGGGTGAGGAGAAAAAAGTAAAGGACACGATCTTAACGTTTTCCCTCCCCTATTTCAGTTTTTTAACTATATTAGTTGATTTGATAATATGGTATAAAATCCCATTGAAGAATATATGTATTTTCATATTTTATTAATTCATGTTTTTAAAGATCTCACTTATTTGAGAGAGAGAAAAAGAGAGAGAAATGGAGAGAATGAGTGGGAGGAGGGGCAGAAGGAGAAGCAGACTCCCTGAGGAGCAGGGAGCCCAACCTGGGACTCCATCCGAGGACTCATGACTGGAGCCGAAGGTAGATGCTTAAGTGACTGAGCCACCCAGGTGCCTACTAATTCATTTTTGATAGTGCTTAGACCAGTTAAACATACTTAGTTACAAAAGACTTTCATTAGCATCCTAAGACAACTCTGTGGAAATATAGTTGCTCTCAGTTGTATCCAGGGCTATCATTTTTAATTTCTTGTCCACAGAAGTTTTAGAAATGGAGTCTGAGTAAAAGCATTTGTTCGTGCACAGAAGAGAGTAACTGAGTTGAAATAGTTCAGGTCAGTGAAATATTCTGAAGGTTCAGGAGAGTGTGTGTGTTTATCACTGACAGACATTTTATGTTCGTTCTATGGGTACAAAGTGAAAAACAAACATTGATCACTGCAAAGCTATTTCAGCTAAGAAAGTGCTAATACATTCTTAGATTTTGAGCCACAGTGAAATCTGTCAGGTCTTGGAGGGATAATTGTGGGCTTTTTCCAAAAACAAGCCATGGTTATCAATATTCCCACATCCTGACAATTGCTCATTTTTCCCTCTCATCCCCACAAACCCAAGATTATCAGTTCTTGTGTCCTACTTACCCTGACTTGTTTTATTTCTGTCTTGCACTGGGATTTCATTATTTTTAGTGCTAGAGTCATAGTAACCTATCTAAAATACCTGATTTGCATTTGAATAATTCAGTTGATTCTCTGAATCCATGAGCATGGATGGAACAAAAAAACTGTTTCGTCCACACAGGACCCAAAAGTATTGGATATTTGCCAACGTAAGAATATAAGAATGTAGGGACGCCTGGGTGGCTTGGTTGGACGACTGCCTTCCACTCAGGTCATGATCCCGGAATCCTGGGATCGATCCCGAATCGGGCTCTCAGCTCCACGGGGAGTCTGCTTCTCCCTCTGACCTTCTCCTCGCTCATGCTCTCTCTCACTGTCTCTCTCTCAAATAAATAAATAAAATCTTTAAAAAAAAAAAGAATATAAGAATATAATCAGTATTTGCAGTTGTCATTCTATGAACAAAAAAATACGACTTTAACACAGCTTTCAGAAAATATGTTGGACAGTAAGTCAGAAAGTTAAGGGATAACTGAGGGGGGAAAGGCTAATGGTGAAGTTAAAAATTCTAATAGGTGGAGGAGATAGCAAATTTTACCACACTGAAGGAGAATTAAATGAAGGAATATGTTTTCGAATAATAAGAAAATGGTACTGAAATATAGTAGAAAGTTTCTGTTTAGTTAAAAGTAGGTTTTTTGGAGGGGTGCCTGGGTGGCTCAGTCATTAAGTGTCTGCCTTCAGGTCAGGTCATGATCCCAAGGGTCCTGGGACCGAGTCCCGCATCAGGCTCCCTGCTCCTCGGGAAGCCTGCTTCTCCCATTCCCGCTCCTTGTGCTCCCTCTCTCGCTGTGTCTCTGTCAAATCAATAAATAAAATCTTTTAAAAAAGAAAAAAGGTGTGTTTTTTTTAAGGTTTTATTTATTTACTTGACAGACAGAGATTACAAGTAGGCAAGAGAGGCAGGCAGGGAGAGGAGGAAGCAGGCTCTCCGCGGAGCAGAGAGCCTGATGTGGGGCTCGATCCCAGGACCCTGGGATCACGACCTGAGCCGGAAGCAGAGGCTTTAACCCACTGAGCCACCCAGGCACCCCAAAAGGTGTTTTTTTTTTAATCACCAGCAACTATAGTGAAAAAAAGGTGATGAACATTCTGTTAATGTGTAAGGATTACAAAAAGAAAGGACTTTTCCTTCTCATAATGGAGTAATGGGGAATAGACTTATGTTTCTACTTAAAACAATGGCTTTCAAGAAACTGGAAATCTAACAAAAAGGGAAAATAATCCTTGACAAATGAAAAACAAACCAAGTGAACCCTGCAATCACCCAGTTTAATGTAATGAGAGTTTCCAGGCCTTAAAGCCAAAAGGGTAACCTAGGCAGAGGGGTAGACTCCCAGAGTGGAGCAGATGTTGCTGAAAGTCTACATAGTTCTAGAGAGTTTGGAATGAAATTACTCAACATTTTGGCACTTCTATTGTTAATTTCTTGAGGAACCTTCATACTGTTTCCACAGTGGCTGAACCAGTGGACATTCCCACCAACAGTGTATGAGTGTTGGTTTTTCTTCACATCTTCACCAACACTTAGTTTCCTGTATTTTTTATTTTAGCCACACTGACAGGTGTGAGGCGACATCTCAGTGTAGGTTTGATTTGTATTTCCCTGATGTGGAGCATCTTTTCATGTGTCTGTTGGCCATCTGTACATTCTCGTTGGAGATATGTCTGTTCGTGCCTATGTCCATTTTTTAACTGGATGGTTTAGTTTGAGGGGTGTTGAGTTGTGTAAGTTCTTTACAGATTTTAGATACTGACCCTTTAACAGATATATCATTTGAAAATATCTTCTCCCATTCCCTAGGTTGCCTTTTAGTTTTATTGATTATTTCCTTTATGGTACAGCTTTTCATTTTGGTGTAGTTCCAATATTTTATTTTGGTTTGTATTTCCTTTGTCCCAGCAGACATATCTAGAAAAAAGTTGCTACAAATGAAATCAGAGACATTAAAGCCTGTGCTCTCTTCTCAGGTTTTTATGGTTTCAGGTCTCACATTTAGGTTCATAATCCATTTTGAGTTTATTTTTGTGTACGGTCTAAATGGTCCCAGCTCATTCTCTTGCTATCTAGTTTTCCCCAACACCATTTATTGAAGAGACTGGGATTTTTCCCCACTGTATGTTCTTGGCTTCTTTGTCAAACATTAATTGAGCATGAATTTGTGGGGTGATTTCTGGGCTTTCTATTCTGTTCCCTGGATATTTTTGTCTTTTTTGGTGCCAGAACCATACTTTTTTGATTACTGCAACTTTGTAAATTAACTTTAAGTCCAGATTTGTAATACTTCTAGCTTTGTTCTTCTGTTTCAAGATTGCTTTGGCTTTTCAGGTTTCCTTTTGATTCAATACAAATTTTAGGATTGCTTGTTCTAGTTCAGTGAGAAATGCTGCTGGTATTGATAGGGACTGCATTAAATCTATAGATTGTTTTGGGTAGCAGGCACATTTTAACAATATTTATTTTCCAATCCATGAGCATGGAATATCTTTCTTTACCCAAAGAATACAAAAACGCTACTTTTAAAATTTATGTACCCCTATGTTTATTGCAGCATTATTACAAGAGCCAAATTATAGAAGCAGCCCAAATGTCCACAGATAGGTTAAGGTGTGTGTGTGTGTGTGTGTGTACACACACATATGAATATTAACCAGCCATAAAAAAAAGAATGAAATCTTGCCATGTGCGACAACATGGATGGATCTAGAGAGTATAATGCTAAGTGAAATACGTTATTCACAGAAAGGTAAATACCATATAATTGCACTCATCTGTGGAATCAAGGAACAAAACAATAAACAAAGAAAAACAAGACAAACCAAGAAAGTATATTCTTAACTGTAGAGAATACACAGATGGTGCCTGAAGGGGAAGTGGGTGGGGGATAAGTAAAACAGGTGAAGTGGATGACAAGTACGCTCATTATGAAGAGCACTGAATAATGTACATGATTGCTGAATCGCTACATTGTATGCCTGAAAGTAATACAACGCCATTTGCTCACTACTCTGGGATTAAAATTTTAAAAAATAAAAATGAATGAAAAGATAGAGTTTTCAGAACAAAGAGAGAAGAGAACTCACTGATGTCTTCAGAGTTGCTGTAGAATAATGGTGGTGTATGAACAGGCGCACACACATAGGTGAAGAAACTACCCAACAGCTGGAAAAGGACCAACTAAAGGGCTTAGAACAGTATCCAGTGCTCTCACATGGCTGCACTCTTGCCTGTCTGCAAGCCAGAGTGGAAAATTTAATCATTCACAAGCCAATGGTAGAGAACTTGAAAAGGTCTTTCCTTAGTGGTTGGTATAATTAGCCTTAGAATAAACATCATTCTGTTGTTGCCTAAGAGAAATCTTAAAACACAGATTCAAATGATCAACTAAACTGTCTTCAAGTAAGGTAAATATGTCCTAGCATAGGGTGCCTGGGTGGCTCAGTAGGTTAAAGCCTCTGCCTTCAGCTCAGGTCATGATTCCAGGGTCCTGGGATCGAGCCCCGCATTGGGCTCTCAGCTCAGCAGGGAGCCTGCTTCCTCCTCTCTCTCTGCCTGCCTCTCTGCCTACTTGTGATCTCTGTCAAATAAATAAATAAAATCTTTAAAAAAATATGTCCTAGCATAAAGCTCAAAAATATTATCTAATTTTTTATCCTTTGAGCTTTCTAAACTCAGAAAAATTAAAAGTCACAGTATCTTTTTGCCATTTAAAAATTACCAAGCATGCAAAGCAGCAGGAAAAACATACCTAGAATGAGGAAAAGAAATGAAACAAACCTGACACAGTACTGACACAGACACTAAAGATAGCACATAGGTAATTAAAGCTATAGGTTATATATTCAACAAGCTAAATGGCAGGTTCAACATTTTAAGGAGAAAGATAGGAAAAGAATCAATTTGACCTTTTTGTGGCAAAAATTATGTTTAGCATAAAATAAATGCATTGGATGTAACTGCTGTAAGACATTGCAGAAAAGGGGTGCCTGGGTGGCTCAGTGGGTTAAGCCGCTGCCTTCGGCTCAGGTCATGATCTCAGGGTCCTGGAATCGAGTCCCGCATCGGGCTCTCTGCTCAGCAGGGAGCCTGCTTCCTTCTCTCTCTGCCTGCCTCTCTGTCTACTGTGATCTCTCTCTGTCAAATAAATAAATAAAAATTTAAAAAAAGACAAAAAAAATTTGAGGAAATAATTACCCAACAATTTCCCACTTTGATAAAAACTAAACCCAGGTATTTAGGATGTTCAAGGACCATTAAGCCCTAATAACATGAGGAAAATTATACCAAGGAATATCTTAATTATGTGGCTCAAAATAAATATTGGTTTATTGGTTATAAATATTTAAAGACAGCCTGAGGAAAAGTCTATGTACGGAGGAACAATACTAAGGATGAAAGTGACTTTTTTGTTACATCAAAGCAAGAGAGAAGACAGTTGATCAACATCTTAGAAATACTGAATAAAAAGTCATCAAGTACAAATTTGATGAATATAGAAAACTCATAAAACTGAAGGTAAAATAATTTTTTTTTCCACTACAATCAGAGAATTGATTTATACTATAAAAGCAGGTAAAGGTAGTCTTTTAGAATTCTGGTCCCATCCAGCAAAGAAGGAAGACCCTGAACTCACCTCCCTAGACAAACCAAATTTACACTATTTATATATCAAACAGTTCCTCCTGAGGAAAAGTGGAGGGCAGAACGGAACAACCATTGTGCAACTAAAGATAGGCCACACAGAAAACAGTAAGAGAGAGAGACTTGGCAATGACGGGAACCCCCACCCCTGACAATGCAGACTGCAAAAGGGAAGAATAATACTAAGGGACTAGGAGCAGATTTGTCTGTCCTGGGGCAGAGGAAAACAAGCTGCCATTTTATTTTTATTTTTTAGACAGAGAGTAGGGCGCACATGCGAGAGAAAACCTGAAGCAGATTCCCCACTGAAGCTGGAGGCAGGGCCCCTCTCATGACCCTGAGATCATGACCTGAGCTGAAATCCAAAGTAGGATGCTTAATCAACTGAGCCACCCAGGTGCTCCCAAAGCTGCCGTTTTAAAGAGCAACTAATATATGAAAGATCCAGTTACTTTCCAAATGCTGAGAAGTTCTCTGGGTTGAAGGGGCTGATGAAAACTACTGTTTACCTTCTCCCTCCATCCTGATAGAGTAGCTAGGGACAGGCTTCCTTCCATATGCCATAGGTAGCCTGCAGCTTCAGTGAGCCTCCCAGGGCCTAGCCCACATGAGCCATGAATATCCTGGCTATAAAAAGCTGTAATTTAAAAAGAACAACTAGAAAATAAAGGACCTAGCCGTAGGACCCCCAAATGGCAAGGGAGCTTCTAGAACTTTTTCTGAGTCTGAGGGTCTGGAAAGTGCCGCTGCTTACATTCCTTATCTACCTTGAAAGTGCAGACAGGAGCAAGGTCTGGCCTGCAGCTTCAGAGAGTCCTGGGTCCCTAAACCATACCCACCCTAGCCAACTCATCAAGGCAGCCCCACTGTTGGCCTCACCAGGACACTCCTGAGGAGCACTCACTACAGCTCTAGCCATTGGTCCAACCACCACCAACTGAGCACTACAGAAAACTCCAGTTCCATATCACTTTGGCTCCAAACAGCTTGGTAGGGTACTCTTGATGTAGACAGAGAACTCTGTGACCTTCTGGCTCATACCTTCTGCTATAGCCAAAAGTCTCAGAGTACCCCTGAATACGGTGGCCTGGGAACTGCTAGCCTGTGCCTACCTTGACTCCAGCCTTCCCACAAGGAGAACCCCTTTGCTGAACACCCCACCCGACCCTAGCATGCTTCACTTGAGCTTCAACTGTTCTGCCAGGGCACCCTCTCTGTGGAGTCCTAGGCCTACCTACCCCAGCCTATGCCCACTTTAGCTACAGCTGTTCTGCCATACCAACCTGTTTGGAGAGCCCCAGGATGCTGGCTTGCACCCCGCTTTGGCTCCAGGTGCCCTGCTAAGGTGTCCCCCGCATAGAATACCCCAGGCACCCCTTGCCCACATCCTGGCACAGCTCCATGCACCTCACTAGGGTACTCTCTACACAGAGAGCCCCAGGACACACAGACTTCCACTGTATCTTCAACTGTCCTGCCATAGGGCCCTCTGTACAGACAGTCCTGGGACCACTACAGCCCATGAACTCTTGAGCTCTGCCACCCTATCAAGGCACAGCACAAGTGTCCTGAGATCCCCAGCCCACACAACTTTGCTCCAACTAGCCAGCCAAAGTCACCAGGCACACAGAGTCTACACAGGGAATGACCATACATGAGATCATGAGTTCAAATTTAGGAGAAGTAGTTGTGCCACCTAATTCATAGACACAAACGCAGAAAGTGAAGCAAAATGAGGAGATAGAAGAATATATGCCAATGAAAGAACCAGAAAAAAATCTCAGAAGAACTATATGCAATCTGCCTGATAAAAAGTTGAAATGTTTTCCAGGATAGGTCACATCTTTGACCCCAAAATTGTCTCAATAAACTTAAAAAGGTTAAAATTATATCATCCCATTTTTTCAGTAAGAATAGCATAGAACTAGAAAATAATTACACGAAAAAGACGGGGAAAAAGAAACAAGCACGTGGAGCCTAAACAACATGTTACTAAGCAACCAATGGGTCAACAAAGAAATCAAAGGAGAAATGGAAAAATGCATGGATACAAATGAAAAATGAAAAAACAGTGCAAAATCTGGGACTCAATGAAGTTCTAAGAGGGAAATTTGTACAGATATAGGCCTGCCTCAAGAAACAAGAGAAATCTCAAAAAAAAAGAAAAAAATCTAATGTTACACATAAAGGAACTAGGAAATGAAAAGCAAAGCCCTAGTAGAAAGAAGGAGATAATAAAATTCAGAGAAAAAAGGAAAAGATCAAGGAAACCAACAACTGGTTCTTTGAAAAGATGAATTTAAAAAATATTTAGCCAGACTCATTAAGAGAGAGACAGGACACAAATAAAATGAGAACTGAAAGAGAAGTAACAACCAATACCACAGAACAACAAAGGATTATGAGACTACAGAGAAAAATTATACACCAACAAATTAGGCAACCTAGAAGAAATGTATAAACAACTAGAAATATGTAATCTTCCAAAACTAAATCAGAAAGTAGAATATCTGAACATACTAATTACTAGTAACATAACTCAATCAGTAATCAAAAGTCCCATCATTACAAAGTTCAGAACCAGATGGATTCATAGGTAAATTCTATAAAACATTTAAAGAACAGTGAATACTTTCTCTCTTTGAACCATTCCCAAAAAATCTAAGAGGAAGGAAAGTTCCCAAATTCATTCCATGAGGTCAGCATCACCTGATACCAAAATAAAAAATGCTACAAAAGGAAAACTACAGGCCAATATCCATGATGAATATAAATGCAAAAAATCCTCAACATGCTAGTAAAAAAAATTCAATGCTTTAAAAAGGTCTTTCACCATAATCAAGTGGG
>PISX010033232.1:0-15316 GCA_004024625.1 Mellivora capensis | reverse complement strand
ATCAATAAGATCTATAAACCATTGGCCACACTAATCCAAAAGAAAAGAGAGAAAGCTCAAATTAATAAAATTATGAGTGAAAAGGGAGAGATCACAACTAACACAAAGGAAGTAGCACAATCATCAGAAGCTATAATCAACAGTTATATGCCAATAAGTTAACCAACCTAGAGGAAATGGATGCATTCCTGGAAAAATATAATCTCCCAAAATTGAACCAGGAAGAAAGTGACAACCTGAATAGACTGATATCTAGTAACAAGATTAAAGCAGTGATCAAAAACCTCCCAAAAAACAAGAGCCCAGGACCTGATGGATTCCCTGGGGAATTCTACCAAACTTTCAAAGAAGAAATAACACCTATACTCCTGAAGCTGTATAAAAAAATTGAAGCAGAAGGAAAACTTCCAGACTCTTTTTATGAAGCCAGCATTACCCTGATCCCCAAACCAGGCAATGACCCCACCAAAAAGGAGAATTTCAGACCAATATCCCTGATGAATATGGATGCTAATATTCTCATCAAGATCCTAGCAAACAGGATCCAACAGCATGTTAAAAAGATCATCCACCAGGACCAGGTGGGATTCCTCCCTCAGATTAAAAGGATGGTTCAACATTCGCAATTGAATCAATGTGATAGAACAAATCAATAAGAGAAGAGAGAAGAACCACATGGTCCTCCCAATTGATGCAGAAAAAGCATTTGACAAAATCTAGCATCTGGTCCTGATTAAAATGCTTCAAAGTATAGGGATAGAGGGAACATTCCTGAACTTCATAAAATCTATCTATGAAAGACCCAAAGCAAATATCATCCTCAATGGGAAAAATCTCACAGCCTTCCCAGTGAGATCAGGAACACGACAAGGAAGCCCACTCTCACCACTCTTGTTCAACATAGTATTAGAAGTCCTAGCAACAGCAATCAGACAACAAAGAGCAATAAAAGGTATCCAAATTGGCAATGAAGAAGTCAAACTCTCTCTCTTCGCAGATGATATGATACTTTATATGGAAAACCCAAAAGACTCCACCCCAAACTACTAGAACTCATACAGCAATTCAGTAATGTGGCAGGATAAAAAGTCAATGTACAGAAATCAGTAGCTTTCTTATACACTAACAATGAAAATACAGAAAGGGAAATTAGAGTATCGATTCCATTTACTATAGCACCAAGATCCATAAGATACCTGGGAATAAACCTAACGAAAGAGGTAAAGGATCTGTACTCGAGGAACTACAGAACACTCATGAAATAAATTGAAGAAGACTCAAAAAGATGGAAGACCATTCCAAGCTCTTGGATCAGAAGAATAAATATTGTTAAAATGTCTATACTACCTAGAGCAATCTATACTTTTAATGCCATTCCAGTCAAAATTCCACTGGTATTTTTCAAAGAGCTGGAGCAAATAATCCTAAAATTTGTATGGAATCAGAAGAGACCCCGAATGCTCAGGAAATGTTGAAAAACAAAAATAAAACTGGTGGCATAACGTTACCCAATTTCAAGCTTTACTACAAAGCTGTGATCACCAAGACAGCATGGTACTGGCATCAAAACAGACATGTAGACCAGTGGAACAGAGTAGAGAGCCCAGATATGGACCCTCAACTCTATGGTCAAATAATCCTCGACAAAGCAGGTAAGAATATACAGTGGAAAAAAGACAGTCTCTTCAATAAATGGTGCTGGGATAATTGTACTGCTATGTGTAGAATAATGCAACTCGACCATTCTCTTACACCACACAAAAAGATAAACTTGAAATGGATAAAAGACCTCAAGGTGAGACAGGAATCCATCAGAATCCTAGAGGAGAATTTAGGCAGTAAGCTTTTCGATATCAGTCACAGCAACTTCATTCAAGATATGTCTCCAAAGACAAAGGAAACAAAAGTGAAAATGAACTTTTGGGGCTTCATCAAGATCAAAAGCTTCTGCACATCAAAGGAAACAGTCAACAAAACAAAGAGGCAACCCACGGAATGGGAGAAGATATTTGCAAATGACAGTACAGGCAAAAGGGTGATATCCAGGATATATAAAGAACTTCTCAAACTCAACACACACAAAACAGATAATTATATCAAAAAATGGGCAGAGGATATGAACAGACATTTCTCCAATGAAGACATACAAATGGCTATCAGACACATGAAAAAATGTTCATCATCTCTATCCATCAGGGAGATTCAAATTAAAATCACATTGAGATACCACCTCACACCAGTTAGAATGGCCAAAATTAGCAAGACAGGAAACAACACGTGTTAGAGAGGATGTGGAGAAAGGGGAACCCTCTTACACTGTTGGTGGGAATGCAAGTTGGTCCAGCCACTTTGGGAAACAGTGTTGAAATTCCTCAAGAAGTTAAAAATAGAGCTTCCCTATGACCCTGCAATTGCACTACTGGCTATTTATCCCAAAGATACAGATGTGGTGAAATGAAGGGCCATCTGTACCCCAACGTTTATAGCAGCAATGGCCATGGTTGCCAAACTGTGGAAAGAACCAAGATGCCCTTCCACGGACAAATGGATAAGGAAGATGTGGTCCATATACACTATGGACTATTATGCCTCCCTCAGAAAGGATGAATACCCAACTTTTTTTTTATCAACGTTGATGGGACTGGAAGAGATTATGCTGAGTGAAATAAGTCAGACAGAGAGAGTCAGTTATCGTATGGTTTCACTTAATTGTGGAGCATAACAAATAACATGGAGGACATATGGAGATGGAGAGAAGGGAGTTGAGGGAAATTAGAAGGCAGGTGAACCATTAGAGACTATGGACTCTGAAAAACAACCTGAGGGTTTTGAAGGGGGGGCATGGGAGGTTGGGGGGAATCAGGTGGTGAGTATTAAGGAGGGCATGTATTGCATGGAGCACTGGGTGTGGTGCAAAAACAATGAATAGTGTTATGCTCAAAAGAAATTTTTAAAAAATGGGTATTATGAGACCAAAGATGAGAATATGCTCTCAGATTTTCACAATCAGGTCTCATTAGGCTGAACTTAAATCTACATTAAAAATTAATGAAAATGTCCAAGGACAAAAGTGAAGTCTGTTGATATGGAAAGGCCAGTGCCCACCTCTGTGTTCACAGAAAAGATACCTTTGTATGATATTTGCTGTTGTAAAATCATTTCACTCAAGTCGTCTTGGAGCTACACTCCTCTGGTGCTCCTATTCTACTTGGTTTTGTGTTTCCATGAAGTTGTTGAAGGAACTATTCCTACCCCTTGTTTCATGGATTAAACCACAGTTGGCTATTTGTAGCCACTGGAAGTTTGGAGCTGGAAGACCTTCTGGGAAACCTTTTGCTTCTGAATCTCTCATCGTTTTACAGATAAGGAAACAGGTCCCCACTCCAGCACCAATGGAACAATAATACAGATGAGGATCTCCTGACACCTGCTTCAGGATCCAGCTCACTGAGAAAGAGTGAAGAACCCCCATTCTTCCAGACTCAATGAACACATCAATGGAATGTGTCATTTTTCGGGAAATGTGAAATTCACTCAAACATGGAAAGATACAAAATAACATCATTTAAAGAAAATCGACTGTGATCCTTTGTGATGTTTCTTGGGCTCCACATAAGAGTGAAGTCCTAAGATAATCATAAAGGAAGGGAGTGGAAGCTGAATGGGAAGCCACCAGAAAGGGAGAAAAAAGATGTGAGGCTCTTAACTACAAAACAAGCTGAGTGTTGCTGGAGGGGGTGGGGTAAGGGGGAGATGGGGTAATTGGGTGATGAGCATAAATGAGGGTATGTGATGTGATGAGCACTGGGAGTGATACACAACTCATGAATTTTTGGGCACTACAGGTGAAGCTAATGATGTACTGTATGTTGGCTAACTGACTTTAAACAAACGAATACAGTCCAAGGATCTGTGTTTTCTTGTTTTCAATGTGGAAAATACAGGATGATTTCTTTTCTTCCCTCAAGCAATGAAAAGAGATAGCCTATTCATGAGGAGGCAATTTTGAGGACACTCCCTTTTTCAGCCCTAAAGAGGTTTTCAAACATGCTTTCACCTGTTCCTGTCTTCTTCTTTTTTTTAAGTCATTTTTTAAAAAGATTTTATTTATTTATTTGACAGGCAGAGATCACAAGTAGGCAGAGAGGCAGGCAGAGAGAAAGGAGGAAGTAGGCTCCCCACTGAGCAGAGAGCCCAATGCGGGGCTCGATCCCAGGACCCTGAGATCATGACCTGAGCTGAAGGCAGAGGCTTTAACCCACTGAGCCACCCAGGTGCCACAGTTCCTGTCTTCTTGCCTTTCTAGTCAATTCAGAACACTCCTGATATGGTTGCAAACACCTTATTTTTTTTTTTTCCAAGCTGAGTCACCTCAAGCAGGTAACATCCGTACTTGCCACAGGAGTTACTACACAGGAGTGTGCACCCTCCATCATTTTCAAGGGCCTCACTACAAGTTTTCCAGGAAAGTGGCATGGACACTGGTGGCTGATGCTTTTATCATTCATGACATCAATCTCTTTTGTTCACTTGTGGGATAACTATGGTCAGGGTCTCCATATCACTCATGGAGGTGCTATAGCTCTCCAGCTCACTAGCAAACGTGGCCCTCCCCGCTCTCCCATAGAGAAACCTGCATAACTAAGTGACCATGAACTGGGAAAACACAAGAAGTATACAGAGGTCTTACCTGAATTCAGCTCAGCATGGAAATTTCAGACTGGTCCCACTTTGAGTTTGATCCCAGTGCCCTTGAGTCATTCTAACCTTTGCAATTGACTCCAGATAGTGGCTCACCATGATAGAGGGATTAGAACTTTCTTGGAGACAGGTGTCACCACACCACTTTCATCACCCTTTGTTGTGGAAGACTATGTCCCTCATTTGATTAAGATACTCTTCAAACATTAGTGGAGCAGAGTGCAATAGAAGGCTCACTTTGAAGAAGAGCTGAGCTTGTGGACATGTTCAGTCATATATCTCACTGCTCCCATCATCTACACAGGTGGTATCCAAAATGGGCAGGGTACCATTTCCAGTACATGTCTCCTGCTGGCCCGCCATACCTATTCTTCCTATCACCATGCCATTTATTGCATTGCATTAGTTAGAATCCCAGTATAAGGCCAGTGAACCTTTTTCATCTCTGAAGTTGGAGCTCAGCAATAATCATCATGAGCTTCACAAAACAGGATTTTGATAATGATTTAATGGATAGAACCTGCAAGGCACAGGATGGAAAAGAAAAATAAATTCACACACTGGACATTCAGAATACCCAAAATCTTTGTGACTTTAAAGACATTATCTATCAAGGGAAAGCACTGTCCTCAAGATGGGAGAACATATTTGCAAACAATGTATCTGGCAGGGGCTCAATATCTGCAATATCTCGAGGTCCCATAAACTCAACAACAAAAGACAAACTAAATGTAATGTGTGAATCTACACATGGGGAAGAGATGTAACCTCAAAGCTATGCACATGGAAGGAAATTTGAAAAGATACTTCCTATCACTAATTTTTCAAGAAATACAGATTATAAGAAAGAATGAGGTACCACTTCATATCCCTGAGCAAGACTTGCCCCAGAAAAAGAAAAAAAAAAAGACTCAGAAGAAAAGAAAATATCAAGTGTTGGCAAAGAAGAGAGACAATGGAATGTTGTTCATTGTGTGTGATAGGAATGTTTAACGGCATCATTGTGAAACCAGTATGGCAGTTCTTCAAAAAAAATCAAACATTAGAATTACCATGTATTCTAGTAATTCCACTTCTTGGGTAGACATCCAAATTAATGGGCAGCATGGTCTTGAAGACATATCTGAACACACCTTTTCATAGCAGCATTATTCATAAAAGCTAACCCATGAATGCAATCCAAGTATCTGTCCAGGGAAGAACAGATGTTGTATATACAAATGTTGGGATAGTATTCATTCTGTAAAGAAAAAAAACATTGACATGTACCACAACATGGACAAACATTGAGGATATGTGCGAAGTGAAATGAGTATTCATTCATAAAAATACAAACTTTGACTCCACTCTTAGGACCTAAAGTAGATTCCTAAGGACAGAAAGTAGAATGGTGTTTGCCATGGACTGGAAGGTGGTGCTCATGGGAAGATTCTCACTCATGCTATAGAGTTTTAGTTTTACAAGATGCAATGAAATGGGAAGATGGGTTAGAGGGGGGTTGTACAAAGATAATAATGCATTTAAAACATTTAGAACTTCATGGACTGCATGACCTAAAAATAAATTACACTGAAAAGCTGCAAGGATGGAGAAATGAACACAGGACCATTTCATCTGGCCATTTGTACCCTTCCAGGTAGGCTCTATCTCAGGGATTTTACTCCAGCCGTTTTCCTTGAGACAACTTGGAGCAAACAAAATGTTGTCCTTCTGTGCCTACTTCAAGATTTAAAATCAGAATTGCCCCAAAGAAGAAAACTTTATTTGAGAAGGTAATTTTCAGAGTTAATTTATTAAGATACTTTTTTCCTTGAACATTTTTTGAAACAGAACCCAAATTGAACATTCTCCTTCATCAACTTGAATTTTCCTTCACTGATTTTTCAACTCCGAATCCATTATTCATGCAGGTGGCTTGGATGTTTTTATGCCTATCATGATCTACTGACTTAAGGTTCTGCTGTTTTCAGTTTTGTTTATGTGTCACTCCTTTACCAAGTCAACTTTCCTGAGGCTCATTATGAATAGTAAAATATCTTTGGCCCCAGCTTTATTGATATAATTGATATAGAGAACTGTGTACATTTTGGGTACACAACATAATGATTTCACTTTCACAGGACCTAAAATGATTACCAGAAAAAGTTTAGTTCACTGACATCATCTCTTAGAGATACAAAAAGAAAAGAAAGAAACAAGAAAGGGAAGGTTCTTTGTGTGATGAGAACTCTCAAATTGGCTCTCTTAACACCTCTCAAGTACACCATAGAGCAGTATGAACTGTAGTCATCACGTTATAAACTATGTCCCTATTACTTATTTATCTTAAAACTGGAAGTTTGTACCTTTTCACCATTCACTCAATCCCTGCTCCATCCTCCACCCTCTGCTTTTGGTTCCTTTAATCTGATGTCTTTTTATATTTAATTTTTCTCCTTTTCTCTTCTTTGTTGTGATTCTGCATAGAAGGGGAAAATATCTGTCTATCCATCTATCTAGTATTTATCTATGTAATATCTATCTCTATCTCTATACCTGCATATAGATAGTATTTACTTTCCTCTGCTTCAATTATCTCACTTGGTATAACACTTGAGTAGTAAATAACTGTTGTCACACGTAGCAGGATTTACTTTCCTTATGGCTTATTCATATCCCATTATATAGGTAAGCACTTCTTTATCCAGTCACCACTAAAGGGCACTGGTGTTTTTGGTGTCTTGGATCTTGAAAATAATGCTCCTTGAACATGGAGGTGGGTTCCTGGAGTTCTTCATTTTCATATTCCTTGGTTTTCTATGGGTATGTTCCCAGACATGGAACTGTGGGATCCTATGGTAGATTTGTTTTTATTTTTATCCAGGAAATTCCATACTGCTTTGCATAGTGACATTCCCAATATGCGTTCCCACCAGTGGTGTCTAAGGGTTCCCTTTTCTCCATATCCTCACTGGCCTTTGTTACCTCTTGTCTTTCTTAGGATAGCTTTTCAGTTGATGTGGTGGGATATCTCATTATGCTCTTGGTTGCCTTTTTCTGATGGTTAGTCATGTTGAGGACCTTTTTTTCCTACCTGTTCTCATGTGTTTATGTCTTCTGGGAAAATGTGAGAGCATTGGACACTGTGTCTGGGGCCCAGTGACAAGACTAGTCTCCATGAGACCTTCAGGGTTGTCCTAGGTACATATAGGAGTGGGTGCAGAATCACTCTTCTGGCTGAGGTGAGGGTGCTGGAATAGTAAAGAGGACACTGGGAGTGCACAGAAAAGGAGGAAAGGGAGGTTTCTGATGTCCGTTCCTCTGCCCTTGGAGCCTGGAGATTGTGCTCCTTTGCTCCTGTGACTCTGGAAAGCCAGTAACTTGAGGATCCCCTCACCAAAACAAAACAAACAAAGAAAAACAGCATCTCTTCCCTGGCTTTTCTGCCTGCCTTGGGCTGTCCCATGATAGCTGAAGAACAGGATGCAGAGTGATTCCCCATCCTCGGTACCTAGGCAGTACTGCTGGAGGAGTTGGAGCAAGAAGAGTCAGATTGAGGCCATTGTGGTTGTTCTCCTGTGCAGAAACATCTTGAAACTTGGTGTAGCACTTCTCCCTGCAGTCTAGGTGCTTAAAAGAGGAGGTGGGCCCCAAGACCATCTCAATTAATCATTCATGAACTCTGCACCACAGCACTCCCCTATGCCAAGGACCTTGATAGACTCATGCACAGCACTGGAGATACCTAAGGCTCCTTCCCTTTAGGAGCCCACAGTCTAGAGATGGACCAATGCACGAAACAATGCCATGCGAAAGAAAAGAACAAGTGTTCCATGCGACAAACGACATGTGCTCCGAAGGAAGGCTGCAGAGTCATTGGATAGGAAGGCCTGAAAGGCCTCACTGAGGGTGACAGTGCTGAGGACAGAATGAAAAAAAAAAAAAAGGAGCTATTCCTGCACAATCTGGGTGCATTGTGTCAGGAAGAAGGGACCTCTGCTGCAAAGCCTCAATACCAGAAGCCGGTTTGGCCAGAGGAGGTGAAAAAGGTGGCTGGAGAGAAACTGGGAGGAGAGCAGAGAGGAGGGTGGAAATCAGGAATTGAGAGATGCTGGTGAGATTGAGGAGCCAGGGGAACCATCTGGCTCTGTTGCTGGGAATGTAAAGTGGTACAGCACTCTGAATAACAATGTGGAATTTCCTCAAACAGTTGAAAATAAAGCTACCCTGTGAACCAGCAATGCACTGCTGGTATTTACCTCAAATATACAAAGGTAGTAATCCCAAGGGGTGCATGAACCGAATGATCATAACAGCAATGTCCACAGTAGTCAAAGTATCAACGAAGCCTAGATGACCATCAACAGATGAATGGATAAAGATGTGGTATATTTGCTAATTGAATACTGTGCAGCTATCAACAGCCCCCCCAGAAACCTTGCCATTGCAACAATGTGGGTGGAACTTGAGGATGTTTATGCTACATGAAATATGTCAATCAGAGAAAGACAATTACCATCTCACTGATATGAGGAATTTGAGAAACAAGACAGAGGATCACAGGGGAAGGGAGGGAAAAAGGAAACAATTTTAAACAAGAGAGGGAGACAAACCTTAAGAGACTCTTCATCTTAGGAAACAAACTGAGGGTTCCTGGGGGGGAGAGCCAGGGGAGGGATGAGGTGACTGAGTGATGGACATTGGAGAAGGTATGTGCTATGGTGAGTGCTGTGAATTATTTAAGACTGATGAATCACAGACCTGTACTCCTGAAAGAAATAATACATTCTAAAAAAACAAAATAACAAATGAAAATATGCACTTATGAAAAAGATATAATTTTTGAAAAAAACTGACCTTCAGAAACAAAACAATGTCATAGGAAAGACAGATATCTTTAAAAGTACTTTAAGTATGAACCTCTTTAAACCTTGACTCTTAAAAGAGTCAAAATGATTGCTATTAAGGTAACATATATGCCCACAGCAGCTTAGGTGTAAATATCTCATGATGCATAAAATAAATGATCTAATCTCTGAGTTAAAAATGAAACTTCTGCTCACAAAACATTTTGACAAAAACATTCTGCAAATACTCAAACAGCATGTTTCTTTCCTTGTGCTGACAATCACATTTAAAGGTTCAGTCCTCTAGCAGCAGCATCTTTGGTCACCATCAAGGAGAAGGAATCAAAAGTTACTCAGAACTACACCAGTCAACTGCAAAAACTCTGTGCTACAGTCCACTTCAGTGAGTACAGTCTCTCTCATGAGGATGGAAACATAGTACCTATCACTCCATAAATGTGATCAGGTCTTAGTATGGAGATAGCTTGGCAAACCCCACCTAAATATCAGATGTAGACTCTCAATGGGATCTTAACCTGAAAGAAGGAAGCAATCTTTAAAAAGAAAAATGCATTGGAAGTTAGGCAAGAGGACCTTCCCTTCCAAATTTTTCTGGGGGGAAAAAACTACTTAGATCTCCTGATGACAAGTTTGAGGCAATAATTAAAATTTGGACATCAAACCATATTTTCCACCACCACTGTATTTCAAAGAGATGTTCCACCAAAAAAATAGAGCCAGTCTCAGCAAATTCTTACAGGTCATCCTGATGTAGATACATGCATGCATGTTAGTCAAATGCATTCAATTTTGTAACTGCTGTGCCATTTAGAATACTGGGGCTTAGTGGAAACTTAACCATTGTTAAGACTATCTGATAACACTAAAGCACTAGTGGCTTGTGACTGAGTAAGGGAAGTTAAAGTGCCCTCCTCTCTCTACTTCTGTCACCAAAGCATCTCAAGTAATTTTTGGTCTAGAGCCAGCCCTCACTGGGCTAACCCTCTCTTATAGCTATGGTTCAAGTGCCTGTGCTCATGGGGCTGTTTTACCCCATACCTCTCCTTAATCTGGGTCCTTGTCTCTTATCTCCATGTCCATCCATTCTTGGACAAAGTCTGGTGTGCCTCAGTTTAATATTGGCTCCAGTGTGCCTATGAGGACCTCATGTGGTTGGCAGGTCAACAGACATTCCACTCCTCAAGAGATTTGAGATCAAGTCTGCACACACAACTCTCTTCCCAGACATCTCGCAAATCCATCATCATTGAAACACATTCTTGAAAACACCTTCTCCTGGTCATCATCGTGCATGACCACTGGGACTTGTCAGCCCTTTCTCTTCTTAGAATAGGTCCACACTTTTACTTTGAACATTTGGCTTACCCACAGTTGCCTATATCCACTCATTTCTACACACAGAGAGAGATAATACTCCCAGAAAGAATAGACTTAAAAAACAGACATGCAGAATGTCTGATCCATATCTGCCCATAGCCCCTGACTTTTCTTTTTAAAATTAACCTAATAATTTTTTAGAGCATCAATGGAAAATGAATACACACATATTTGATCTATCCCATCTTGTTGCATTCAGACACTCCTGCATGTGTAAAGTAGCACAGCTTGGCAGTTACAAGTCAGTCAGAAATCAGACTGCTAGGGTTCAAATCTAGGTTCTGGACTTACTGTATAACCTGAGTCAGTTCCTTAATCTCACTATGCCTGAGCCTTCTCATCTGTAAAATGAGATACTAACAGTGCCTACTCTAGTGGATTGTTAAGGAAGTTTAAATGAATTCATGTATACAAATGAATAGTGTCTGGTACATGAAAAGTACATTTTCCCCACAAGATATTACAGCAGCTCTTTTCTAAGACACACTTTTAATTTTTTTAATTCTTTTTTTTTTTTTTTTTTGTTTCTCTTTGATTTTTAGGAGCTCCATGCCAAGCACAGAGCCCAATTCAGGGCCCCATTTTACAGCCCTGAGAAGACCTGAGCTAAGATCAAGAGTTGGGTGCTTAACTGACTGAGCTACCCAGGTGCCCACTGAGGCACTCTTTTTAAATAAGAACAACACTAGAAAGAAAATTTGTGTAGTAGGGCACATAGCATAGTGTTACAACATGAAAATCACTGATCAATACCTGAGAGCTTTGCATGGCCACTTTAGGTATTTCTTAAGGCCCTAAGTTCACCAAGATACTGCTACTCTAACTACCACTATGGTTATAAACATGTTGATTTTTGTGATCTTGAGTTAGGCAAAAAATCTTTAGGACAACAAAAGTACAATCCATAGTAGAAAAATTTATAAACTGGACTCTATAAAAATTAAGAACTGAGTCTGGGGTTTCAAAAAGCCGCTGCATGTCTGGCCTGTGTTTTTTGTTTGTTTGTTTTGTTTTTTGTGTGTGTGTGTGTGGGGGGAGTGAGGAAGCAATTTTCAGAAGGTGTTGTGCGGTGTCCTGCATTTTAGATAACCTCCTTGCCTCTTTCTTTTCTCTGTCCATTTTGTTTGTCCAGAATTATGTCCCAACAGTGTTTGAGAATTACATGGCCAGTTTTGAAACTGACACACAAAGAATAGAGTGGAGCCTGTGGGACACTTCGGGTAAGAGAGTCATGGGGCCCTGTGGCGCTTGGGGCGGGTTTCCAGCAGCACCAGGGGGTTGTGTGGCATGCCCCAAGCACCCAAGAGCGCACCACCAGCGCACTCTGTGCCCCTGGTTTAACTTTGCCTCTTCAGAGGGGTCTCTGCTCCGTGAACGTTTTGTCCCTTCTTCGTGGGATGGGGGATGAAGATGGGCAGGGGGATGGGAGTGGGGAGAGAAGGGCGCTGTTTGCCCACCAGGTGCCTCGCGGTGGAACCGCTTGTAGCCAGGTGGCTGCTCCTGAGTCGCCTGTGGGCAGCCAAGGTGGCCTGATTGGGGGGGTGGGGGGCGCGGAATGCCTGCCGGCCTCAGAACTACCTGGCTTGAGGCAGGTGCGCTCCAGGAGCTAAACTGATGATTGTTGGAAAAGCGGGGAGCACAGAGGGAGTGGTGGGAGGTGGGCAAAAATCCCAGAAGCCACGGTATCTGTTCAGATGAGCCCAGCAACAGACACAGATAATCTGTGTTTCTACAAATGTGTGGTGTGTGTGGTATGTGCACGCATGTGTTGAACTGTTAGACAATACAGACAAGTATCTGTAGCTGATATGAGGTCATTTAATAAGACTCTTGGTTGGACCAAAAACTGGCAGTCTTCCTGAAGAGCAGGTTCTTAATTCCTAATAATAATCTTATAATATTGCATAATTTTGACCCAATCATGTTTACTTTTAGAAATTTATCCATAAGCAAATAATAAAAGATTATTGTAAAGATACTATTACACAGAATTCCTTCAGAACATATTTATAACATTAACACGGAAAGAGCATAAATATTCAACTACAAAGGAGTGGTTGCATAGGTGCTGGTACATCTATGGAATGTTTATCCTCAATGGTACCATTGCAAATGTTGTAGAAGAACATTTAATGATATGTAAATGTTCTTCACAATATGCTAAGTGAAAAGAGAAGTTACAAAGTTGTATGTGGAACGATTCCATTTTTGTTAAAAAAGAATAAAGGATGTTTGCATGGAAGTAAAACTTGAAGAAATGTAACAAACCATTAATAATGATCATCATGGAGTAGTGAGAGTACAAATAATTTTTACGTTCTTTTTTTAAATCAGAGTTTTCCATTTTTCTTCAATATTTATGTTTTCCTTTTGTAATAAGAAAAAAATGCATAGAGCAATTTAATGTGAATCTGTGAACCACCAATTTGGCTGTAAACTTTCTAACAGCCAGCACAGGCCAGAACGTTACCAGGTCCCTGATTCACTATGCCAATAAAAGAAAACGAACTTAATTGCCTGTGGGAAACACAGCTCTTTCCAGCACTAAGACCTATGAGAGACATATACTATGGGTCCTCTTAAAGAGGTCACTGTGTAACGTAAGAAACAATGTATTTGATGGCATCCTTAAAGTAAATGTAGTCCTGAGTTTTATAGGGCTCACTTTCGTATTGTTCCTTTGGTCCCTCAGCATATGTTGATGAGAGATTGCGAAAGCACATCAGAAAAAAAGCAGTTTAACTAGGAAAGCAATATGACACCATTCAATTACATAATTTGTTTATCAGGATTAACCCAGTAAAGATTTTTGAATAGCTAAAGGAATAGATGGGCTGCATATCTTTCAATCTTCTCCTGAGGACCAAAGAATTCAAGGTTATTTTCCCTGACATGTAGCTAGGGTTTACAATTTAATCTTGTCTGTAACTACGTATAGCTTTTTCCTCTGTCACTAAGCTGAGCAAAACCTATGAAAAGAGGGAAAACTATTACCTCTTCATGAGAGTTCAGAGCCTGAGAGGGAGACATGCCTAACTGGAGGCCCTGGTCATGGTAACTCACATTGTCAAGATGATCTACGGAATGTGGATGTCAGACCACTTTAGCTTGTAGACAGATAGGAAGGCAAATAATGCCTAAATATTTTTCATAGAACAGTGCCATAATGCATGTGGTCTAGATGTTTTTAAAAGAATTACAACCAAATACGTCATCTATTAAGACTGAACAGAACCAAATGATAATAGTTTCATTAAGAACGACATTGACATGAGTAATGCAATTTCTTGGCACATAGTTCAGGATGAACTGAATGAGTTAAATAATTTAATTTTGAGTCAATCAGGTAACAGAGGACATTTATCAAAAAGGATTACCTGTTTCAAAATGCTTTTTTTATTTTTATTTTTTTTGTATTAGTTAGTTGTCAAGGCAGCCATTAAGATAACTCCCAGTTCCTTACTATAACCTTGAGTTATCTACAGTGAAGAGAGCACTTACCTCACCATGACCTGGTAGTGATGGTAGAGGAGATATATTTTATGACCATGAGGGAAATATCACATGGTGTATTTCCCCATCTCCTCTTTTCTGCCATTCAGAAACAGATTTATATTACACAGGGAGTTCCATGCTATATCCTGACCAAAAAGATACACTCCCAGTATAGTGGGGTTTAGACTGTTTCTCATCTCCAATTCAGCTTTAAACAAAGGCAGAGCACACGTGCCTGCTGATTTTGCCCATGGTCAAAGAAATGTAATGAAAATGTGGCATCATTCCTCAGAAGTGGGTTTTCTTGTTCATATTCTCTGTCTGTCCTCACTGCTTATCAACTAAGTATTGTAATTGTTTGTGTTACAACAATAAAAATGCTTGTAATATTGATTGATTGATTGAGCATATGAACCATGAATTACAGCAGTGCTTGGAAACTCAGTGAATTTCTCCCTGATAAATATGGTGAAAATGCTTAAGTGTTAAGAGGTGTATTAAAAATCCAGATGTTGGACAAGGTAATCTGGCACAGGACAGTCAGAGGCCCCTTGATCATATGGGGAGTGTCATATTTTCTGTCAGTTTCACTTAAATTTTCTTCACAGAGAGGGTGAGAGCTGGTACATACACATTGGAATTGGAATTTGGCAAAGATGGTTATTTAAAGATATGGGTATAAGCCTCCTCTCATAGCACTTATTGAGACTTGCTTGGATTACTGCAAACAGCCTCCCAGTTCCCTGTCCTGCTCTCTTGAAACCTTGTCTGTGCCAGAGGGATTGTTTGAAAATACAGATTATGGTTACCTTGCAGGGGCTTGCTATTGTTCTTACCCTAATTCTGGACTCTTCACATGTAAAAGACCTGCCATGACCTAGCTTCTGCTTATCTGT
>PISX010033231.1:0-15209 GCA_004024625.1 Mellivora capensis | reverse complement strand
TGTCAAAAACTACTAATTCATAGAAGGCAACAGCTTGCAATAATGAGTCATACAACTCTTCTGCTCTGTGCTGTTCAGTAGATGAAAACATCTGTCTGTAGAGGACAATCTTCTCAGGGGGGAAGACTACGCGAGGCTGCTCCTTCAGAACAGACTCTGAGAGGAACTGCTTCACCACCTCTTTTCCACTAGTCCGTGTGTCCCCAATCATCAGTTCAAAGTGCTTCCCCACTCCATTTCGATTCATGCTCAGCACCTGATGCTGGCCGTCCTGGGCAAAGGTTTTGTTTAATAAGGCATACAGCATGGCTTCCATGATATGAAAATGTAACACTACAGGAAACCGAGATGAGTTCTGAATTGAAAACCCGATTTTTTCCAGAACATAGAAGTCAGCTTTAGGCATCTTTGAAATGACTGAAGAAATCTTAAAAAAAAAAAAAATAAAAAAAAAAATAAGTGAACAGAAATAATTCATTAAGTTTTGTTGTTTAGGTCCCCTCTCCCATTTCTTTTTAAAAATATATAACTTACTTTATATTGCTACTGACAGTTTTTTTGTTTTTGTTTTTTTAAAGATTTTATTTATTTATTTGACAGAGATCACAAGCAGGCAGAGCAGCAGGCAGAGGGAGAGGAAGAAGCAGGCTCTCTGCTAAGCAGGGAGCCTGATGCAGGGCTCGATCCCAGGACTCCAGGATCATGACCTGAGCCAAAGACAGACGCTTAACCGACTGAGCCACCCAGGCGCCCCTGTTACTGACAATTTTGAAGTAACTGAAAAATCAGCATTTTATGGAGAGTCAGGAGTCAAGTTCTGCCCTGGTTCTATCAGGAATAAGCTGAGCTAAGGCAGATCATTCAGTCCTCCCAAGTACTAGTTTCTTCATCTTGTAAATGGGCTTCATAATTTCTAAAATCTATATTAAGATCAGACAACTTAAAACATTTAGTAACCTTTTAAAAATGTCTAGGGTAGAGCATAGGGTTAGAATACCTAGCCTACAGGGGCGCCTGGGTGGCTCAGTGGGTTAAAACCTCTGCTTTCGGCTCAGGTCATGATCCTAGGGTCCTGGGATCGAGCCCCACATCAGGCTCTCTGCTCCACAGAGAGCCTGCTTCCTTCTCTCTCTCCCTGCCTGCTTCTCTTGCCTACTTGTGGTCTCTGTCTGTCAAATAAATAAATTTTTAAAAACCTTTAAAAAAAAAAAAAAGAATACCTAGCCTACGATCAGGGGCACCTGAGTAGCTCAGTCGGTTGAGTGTCTAACTCAATCTCAGCTCAGGTCCTGACCTCAGAGTTTTGAGTTCAATCCTTATGCTGGGCTCCACAATGGATGCAGAGCCTACTTAAGAAAAAAAAAATGAGGGCCTAGCCTACAATCCATTATCTGTAACTGACTAATCCTGTCAGATGCTTTGTTGATTACACCAGTTCTCATATGTGTAATCAGGATGGTGGTAATTATTACCCATCTCACAAGGTTCTGAAGACTCAAATGAGACAATTAGTGAAGCATTTTGAAAAATAAGCTTAGGGGCACCTGGGTGGCTCAGTGGGTTAAGTGTCTGACTCTTGATTTCAGCTCAGGTCAGCATCTCAGGGTCCTGAAATCCAGCCCCATGTTGGGCTCTGTGCTCAGCAGGGAATCTGCCTGAGGATTCTCTCCCTCCCCCTTTATGCTCCCCTCACTAAAACCAATAAATAAGGGGTGCCTGGGTAGCTCAGACAGTTGAGCATCTGCCTTTGGCTCAGGTCTTGATCCCAGGGTCCTGGGTTTAAGCCCTGCATCAGACTCTCTCTCCCTCTGCCTCTCCCCACTGTTCGTGCTCTCTCTCAAATGAATAAATAAATAAAATATTTTCTTAAAGAATTAAAAATAAGCTTTATAGTACTGAAGTTCTGTAACATTAGAATAATGTATTTTACCATCAGTTTTTTCAGTATCTGCCTTTGATACATTAAGGTATTTCATGAACTAAATGAAGATTCAATTTTTAAAAATCATAGGTGATGAAAAACATGATAGGAATGGGTGAGTAGGGGCGCCTGGGTGGCTCAGTTGGTTAAGGGTCTCCCTTCGACTCAGTCATGATCCCAGGGTTCTGGGATTAAGCCCCACATCAAGCTCCCTGCTCAGCCAGAGGTCTGCTTTTCCCTCTCCCTCTGCCTACCACTGCCTCTGTTTGTGCCATCTCTTGTGTTCTCTCTCCCTTTCTCTGTCAAACAAATAAATAAAATCTTAAAAAAAAAAAAAAGGAATGGGGGAGTAATAAGAAGCCAAGGGAAATCCATCTGCAGTACTGTACTCCATTCCCTTTAGAACTAGAAGATTAAACTACATGAGGAGTTCTAGCAGGACGAATTTGAAGATTTTTTTTTTTTTAATTTATTTATTTGACAGAGAGCACAAGTAGGCAGAGAGGCAGGAGAGAGGAGGAAGCAGAGAGCCCGATGCAGGGCTCAATCCCAGGATCCTGGGATCATGACCTGAGCCGAAGGCAGAGACTTTAACCCACTGAGCCACCCAGGCGCCCTTTTTTCTTTTTTTTTTTAAAGATTTTATTTATTTATTTGACAGACAGAGATCACAAGTAGGCAGAGAGGCAGGCAGAGAGAAAGGAGGAAAGCAGGGAGGAATTTGGAGGTGCAGTTGCTTTACCTCTTGTAAATAGACAGATGATGTGTACGTTTTCATCAGCTGGCAGCACTCATTCTGCTGCCAGTCCAGCACCGCCAGTTTACGATCCACGTGAGCCCAGGCAACTCTTCGTGTTCCAAAAACGATGGATACGATACTATTAACTGCCTACAACAAAAAGGCTGGTTTAATTACAAGTATAAACATTTTAACATATGCAAAATTTAAGCTATAAACTCAGAATGCCAAATCAGTTTACATGATAGAAATATACCGGGGAGCCAGCGTGGCTCAGTTGGTTGAGCATCTGACTCCTGGTTTCAGTTCATGTCGTGATCTGGTCATGAAATCAAGCCCCATGCCAGGCTCACATGGAGCTCAGTGTGGAGTCTCCTTAAGACCTTCTCTCCTGGGCACCTGGGTGGCTCAATGGGTTAATCCCAAGGTCCTGGGATGGAGCCCTGCATCGGGCTCTCTGCTCAGCAGGGAGCCTGCTTCCTCCTCTCTCTCTCTGCCTGCCTCTGCCTACTTGTGATCTCTGTATGTCAAATAAATAAATAAAAATCTTAAAAAAAAAAAAAAACCTCTCCCTCTGCCCCTACCCTGAGGTTGCACTCTCTAAATAAATACATAAATCTTTGAAATAAAGAAGTATACTTCTACTTTATGAACTGAGAATTGTTAAGGAAATGCAGGAATAATAATTTTTTTAAGACTATTTATTTATTTGAAATAGCATGAGTGGGCGGCAGAGAGAGAGGGAGAAGCAGGCTCCCTGCCGAACAAGGAGCCCAAACTGGGCCCCGATCCCAGGACCCTGGAATCATGACTGAGCCATCCAGGCACCCCCAGGAATAATTATTACTAAAAGATAACCAGTAGCAGTCAGTTTAAAGACAAAGAACCTTTACCTAGCCCAAAGTAGGCATTCAAATATTCCAGTGTTGCTGGGGACTGTGCTAAATACTGGGAAACAAGGAACATGGCCATACATTGTAAGAAATGCCACCACACAACAGTTACACCATCAGGAGAAGACATGGTCTGGGAAGACTTCCTAAAGAACTAGGAGAATGAGTAAGTGTAAGTGGGAAGTGATTTCACCGGGTGTCCACACAGATAGGCGATATGACACCTCACACACCCAGGCTCTGGAATAAAGTGTGCAAGCGGGAAAGATGCAGAGGGGTAAGCAGGTATTTGCAAAAGTACCTTACTTTAGCCTGAGAGCTGCAAGAAGCCATCAAACATGTAACTAACATTTAGACCCAAAACAGGATTTACAGTTCAGAACCATCACAGACCGCTGTGTGGAAGATGGACCACAGAAGGCTAGACTAGAGGAAGGGATCTACGAGGTACCTGTTATGTGACAAAGCATTAAGAATCGAAGACCGTGATGATGAGGACAAGAAACAGGTCAGATATAATGCCAGTAGATCTGATAGGGATGGGAGAGCTTAGGATAAGCCCATTTTTATTGCAGTATTAAGACATTAATCAAGATGATGATAGGAAGCAGGTCAACTTGGGAAGGTAGGGGAGAGGAGTTTAACTTACTGTATTCAGGTTGCCTATAGGGCTTCTAAGGGGAAATGTGTCATAGATAGTTGGATATGTGGATTTAACTCTGCCGAGGCTGGAGGTAAGAGTACAACAGCATCTCTGCACCCTCACACAGTTCATTTTTTTTTTTTTAAGGTTTTATTTATTTGACAGAGAGATCACAAGTAGGCAGAGAGGCAGGCAGAGAGGGAAGCAGGCTCCCAGCTGAGCAGAGAGCCCAATGCGGGGCTTGATCCCAGGACCCTGAGACCATGACCTGAGCTGAAGGCAGAGGCTTAACCCACTGAGCCACCCAGGCGCCCCACACAGTTCACTTAGTTGTATGGATAAATAAATTAGTGTGCTCTGTAGATACAAAGGCACACAAGCAGGAACATTCTATAATTCTATACCCATCTCCCTTTCACTGCTAGGGAATGGATAAAATATCCATTAAATGCAGACTAGTTTGCGTTTAATAGATGCCCAAACATCTACAAAATACAGGCCTTTTGATTGCTGAGTTCAACGATTCTCAAGCTTTAGTGTACATAAGAATTACTAAACCAGGTTACACATGGTACTTCATGGGCAAGAGATTTGAGGAAAAAAACATACTTTATATGGAAGTCTGTATAATTGTTCTCATCATATACAAAATGACTTTAGAACCCATCCCTGTAAAAACGTTGCAACTCCACTATAATGACTATAAATAGTACTTGTAGCCAAATCAGAACAGAAATCCATACCCTGAAAATTTTGGTTCAAGTGTGTTCCAGATCAACTGCAGAAGTCGTTCTATCTGCAGTCCATGAATGGACTGCATGAAACCTATATGTCCTCTGAAATGTATGCAATATTCTATGTAAATGTGCTTTTTTTGGTTGTTTTTCTGAAAAGAGAGTCCTTAGCTTTCATCAGGTTTTCAGAGTGTCCATAATCTTCCCAACTGAGAACCACTGGTCCAGAGAAAAAATGTGCTTACGATTGGTACTCAATGAGAGAATATTTTATCACGTACTGCTACACAGAACCTAACCTCCTCCTCCAAGGTTTAATGTTTGATGTGCCAAGTAATTCTAATATTTGTTTTTTAAGACAACACTGAAAAGGATTTGCTTGTAGAATGCCTTTTGAAAGGGGGAACAGAAAATAACTAAGTCCTCCCGGAAAGACCAATATAACGTTCTGAAGTCATTCCTTGGCCATAACCCTCTTTGTATCTTAATCTCAATATAACCCTCTTGATAGACACAGGTAGTTCCTCAATTCCTCTTCAATAAATCTTGCACAGACCTGTTTCTCTACAATTGTTCTTTCTTCCTAGAATGCCTGCCTTCTCCAATGAGCCTCATTCTCCTTATCTGAGATCTAGGTTTTGGTCAACTTTCCCCAACAGGCACAGCCCATGGTTCTCTGTCCTTTCGACTGCCCATTCACACTCTCCCCATCTCATTCTTCTGTACTGATCACATACCAACTAAACTATAAGCTGTCCTGCTGCCCAGAATAGTGCTTTGCAAAGTAGATTCTCAATATATAGGGAGCAGTATAACAGACATTAAGAAAAAACAGTATACCAGAGCACCTGGGTGGCACAGTGGGTTAAGCCTCTGCCTCTGGCTCAGGTCATGATCTCAGGGTCCTGGGATGGAGCCCCGCATCAGACTCTCGGCTCAGCAGGGAGCCTGCTTCCCCCTCTCTCTGTGCCTGCTGCTCTGCCTACTTGTGCTCTCTCTCCCTCTATCAAATAAATAAAATCTTTTAAAAAAATAATTAAAAGAAAAACAGTATACCTTAAATCTCTCTCTCTCTATTTCTGGTTTGATGAGCTTTTTCAAGAGCCGGTTGTCCTGGAACTTTTTTTTTTTCCCTCCAGTCTCTGGACAAAGAATGGAGTTACAAACTTGAATGGTAGTTTTATACTGGAACAAGGGCACATTCATTAAACTCTCCAAATTCTGAAATGGCCCAAATTTCTCTCTGTGCTCTATAATATTGACAGATTTTCTTCCACGAAGCAATCTGTAAGCTTCAAGTTCTTTATTAGATGACGTATTCAACACATGCAAGATGGAAGCCTGCTGTTCTGAAGAGAAGAGCTTGTCAAGCGCATTTCCAGGTTCCTTTGTATTTTCATCATAAAAAGCAGCATTGGGAGTCATCTTCTTAGGTGCAGTGGACTTTTTCCAACAGCAGGAACTATGTAGCGCCTGGAATAAGGATGACCTTAATGGAACTGGAAAACATCTCCCCCTTCCTAAAAGGAAAATTCAGCAAAATGTAAGCTGGAATATCCTACTTCTTTTTAGTATTAGTTGTGGCTTGACTAGAGCCTTCACAAAGGGACAGAGACATTCCCATAATCTTAGAAGTAGTATACCATACTGCAAGAGAGGTCTTCTGATTTTTGTGGGTAAGTCCCAAGTTTTACTACCTAGCAATCTTACTTTATGCCTATAAAAAAAGCATGTATTTAAAACAATTTCGGGACGTCTGGGTGGCTCAGTTGGTTAAGCGGCTGCCTTCGGCTCAGGTCATGATCCCAGCGTCCTGGGATCGAGTCCCACATCGGGCTCCTTGCTCGGCAGGGAGCCTGCTTCTCCCTCTGCCTCTGCCTGTGCTCGCTCGCTCTCTCTCTCTCTGACAAATAAGTAAAATCTTAAAAAAAAAAATAAAAATTAAAAATAAAACGATTTCCACCGCTGAAAGTTTTTGACATTTTTAACTTTAGAGGGATCTTTGTGTAATTCATATCTCTCGTTAGGAATATTTTCACATCCATTTTCGCTAGTTTCTTATGCGGTGCAACCAAATAAAATTGAATTGTATACGTTTATAAAACGTGTTTTAGCTGAGTGGTGGATGTAACGGGCGGTTTTTATTCTCACCAGTACACATTTCCAGATTTCTACTACGACTGTTTCCGCAAGCAGAAAAACAAAACACCACATTAAGAAATAATTCTGGGGGCGCCTGGGTGGTTCAGTGGGTTAAAGCCTCTGCCTTCGGCTCAGGTCATGGTCTCAGGCTCCTGGGATCGAGCCCGGCATTGGGCCCTCTGCTCAGCAGGAGCCCTCCTCTCTCTCTGCCTGCCTCTGCCTCCTTGTGATCTCTCTGTGTGAAGTAAATAAATAAAATCTTTTTTAATTTTTTTAAATTTATTTATTTGTCAGAGAGGGAGAGAGAGCGAGCGAGCACAGGCAGACAGAGAGGCAGGCAGAGGCAGAGGGAGAAGCAGGCTCCCCGCCAAGCAAGGAGCCCGACGCGGGACTCGATCCCAGGACGCTGGGATCATGACCTGAGCCGAAGGCAGCCGCTTAACCAACTGAGCCACCCAGGCGTCCCAATAAAATCTTTTTTTAAAAAGAAAGAATTCTGCAAAACCAATGGGAAGTCACTCGAACACCGCGGCCACAGGAAAATACCACAGCCGGAGATGAGCAGACGGCGGTTGGCATCTCAACCCTCCGCCCGCCACACAATCGGGGAAAGGGCAGCCCGATGACCCCTAGTCCGGGAAGCGCAGTCGCATCGAGGCGCCCCGTCAGCTCAGCCAAGACTCCCAAGAGGGAGGGCTGGACGGGCGACCTGTGGAAGAGGGTACTCCGGGACCAGAGGCTAAAGACAGGCGGGAAATTAACCAGCATTCCAGGTACCCTACCTCCTGCCAGCAGCAGACTACCGACGCTCATCCTGCCAGGTAAAGCACGGGGTTCCCGCAGTCCCATCTTCCTCCACTGACTTCCGGCCCGGAGGTGCTTCGCCTCTTAGGGCCCGGCCTGACGGCGGAAAGGTTCCGGCGGCAGCGGCGTTCCGGCGGTGGATGGGTCCGGCTGAGCTGCGCGGAAGCCACTCGTCCGCTTCGGGCCTCGCGGCGGCCTCCCTCCCGGCGGTATCCTCCGGTCCCGAGCCCCTGGGTGGTCTGCACATTCATTCCACCGTGTCCTGGAGACGTTCTGCCCAGGGCCGGCCCGTGACAGCCACTGAGCGGAATCTCTGGGAAGAAAACGCCTAGGCGGGTTTTAGTCCGTGGTTGGCCAGCTCCCTCCTTCAGGGAGCCACCCTGGGTTTTTTCCAGGCACATGGACTGATAAGGTCTTGTGGCCCTGCGTGGGGCGCAAGGAGCGGAGTTTGGTGGGGAGCATAGACGGATACACAAGTTGAATAGGGTCATACCAGAGGTGTGTTTCTAGAAAATTTGCCATATATAAAAGTGTGAGGCTAGGGACTCCTGGGTTGGCTCAGTCAGTTAAGCAGCTCAGGTCATGATCCCAGGATCCTGGGATCCAGCCCCACATAGGGCTCCCGGCTCAGCCGGGAGTCTGCTTGTGCCTCTCCCCCTGCTTGTGCTCTCTATCAAATAAATAAAGTCTTAAAAAAAAAAAAAAAAGGATCTAAGAATCTTATTAATTCCTGGAGAACTTAGAACTGTAAGAAGAAATAAACTCAACTTTTTGTGCAAAATCCTCCAAATCAAATAATTTCCTTTTCTCCTGGCTTATTCTGCTTAATGAGGCGTTACAGGTTGAATTGCATCCTTCAGTAAAGGTATGTTGAGGGGTGCCTGGGTGCTCAGATCTTGATTCCTGCTCAGGTTATGATCTCAGGGTGGTGAGATTGAGACCCATGTTGGACTCTGCATTTGGTGGGGAGTCTGCTTGAGATTCCCTCTGCTCCTCCCCTGCTCTCTCTAAAATAAATAAGTAAATAAATAAATAAAATCTTAAAAAAAAAAAAAAAAAAAGGTATGTTGAAGTCCTAGCCCTCAGTTCCCCAGAATGTGATCTTATTTAGATATAGGGTTATTGCAGATGTACTTAGCTAAAATGATGTCATCCTAGAGTGGGAGCAGGTGACTAATTCAATATGACTGGTGCCCTTAAAAGAAGAGGACCAAGGGCGCCTGGGTGACTCAGTGGGTTAAAGCTTCTGCCTTCAACTCAGGCCATGGTCCCAGGGTCCTGGGATCAAGCCCCGCATTGGGCTCCCTGCTCAGCGGGGAGGCTGCTTCCTCCTCTCCCTCTCTCTGCCTGCCTCTCTGCCTACTTGTGATCTCTCTCTCTCTGTCAAATAAATAAATAAAATCTTAAAAAAAAGAAGAAGAAGAAGAAGAAGAGGAGGAGGAGGAGGACCATACGAATGCCATGTGAGAATGGAAGCAGAGTTGGGAGTGATGCATCCATGAGCCAAGAAAGGCAAGGATCACCAGGGGGTCGTCACAAACTAGGAGGGAGGCATGGAACAGATTCACTTTTAGAAGGGACCAGCCCTGATTATATTGTGATTTCATGCTTCCAGCCTCCAGAACTGTGAAAGAATAAATTTTTGTTGTTTTAAGCCACCCTGTTCTGAATACTTTGTTACAGGAGCCCTAGGAAAATAATACGTGGAGCCCTAAAGAGCCCTGGTGATTGAGGCTTTCAGAGATGAGGACGTTCACTGGCAAGATGTAACAAATCACTCGTTGGGGCGCCTGGGTGGCTCAGTGGGTTAAAGCCTCTGCTTTCAGCTCAGGTCATGATCCCAGGGTCCTGGGATCGAGCCCCACATCGGGCTCTCTGCTCCGCAGGGAGCCTGCTTCCTCCTCTCTCTCCCTGCCTGCCTCTCTTGCCTACTTGTAATCTCTGTCTGTCAAATAAAATCTTAAAAAAAAAAAAGATGTAACAAATCACTCGCTAACTGCACAACCTTAGACAGTGTCTCATTCTCTCTGAACCTCAGCTTCCTCATTTGTGAAATGGAGATAATGGTACTTGCCTCACACGGTGGCTAAAAGGATTTCTCATTAAAAACAATGCAGAGAGCCTGGCACATACTAATGGTTCAATAAATATTAGTTCCCCCTTAAAAGCATTACCTCTTCCTGGCATCTAATTACTAATGACCTTCAGGGGAAACTCCCGCATTCATTCAATATCCTTTGACCTGAAGCTGGAAGTGGTAAGGAAAGAGGCGACTACTGTAGGTGCATGATTTACTGTAAACCAGACTCTGTGTTCAAAATGAAAGTTGTAACTTTCCCCAGAAATCAGGTCCTTCTCGCTTCCCTGTCTGTATCGCAGAAATCCCTGGCTCCTCCCACTCCTTTCATCACTATGTCTAGCCTGTTATCTGGTTTCCGAGTGTTGTTTTTTTAAAGATTTTATCTATTCCAGAAAGAGAGAGAACAAGCAGGGGGAAGGGGCAGAGGGAGAAGCAGACTCCCCACTGAGAAGGGGAGTGAAAATGGGGCTCCTTGATCCCAGGACCCCGGGATCATGACCTGAGCCAAAGGCAGATACTTAACAACTGAGTCACCCAAGTGCCCCTAAAATGTCCTTTTTAAACTCTCTCTTGCTATGGCTACCCTATTAAGGGTCTCACTGTCTCTCACCTGGGCTCTTGCAATACCCCCCCCCCATCAATTTTCCAGCTGCCCATCAACCTAACCCTTTCCCTGTCCTTCATACACACACTACCTGTCCTGGCCAACAGATTTGGTTGACCAAATCTCCCAGTTCCTGCCGTGGGGTGGGGCCTCACTTCCATCTTCCAGCTCTTTCTCTGCTCAACACCAGGCACCCGCTGTGACACCCCACACCCACATCGCTGACTCTCCTGATAATCCCTAATTGAAGGTGGGGAGCTGTTTCTTCAGGGAAGGCGAACTGATTATGCTAATCCCATTTCCCTTTGCTAAGGATGAAGATTAAGAATGGGTGTGATTCAGGGGCACCTCGGTGGCTCAGTTGGTTGGGCGTCTGCCTTTGGCTCGAGTCATGACCCCAGGGCTCTCTCCTCAGCAGGGAGCCTGCTTCCCTCCCCCTCTCTGCCTGCCTCTCTGCCTACTTGTGATCTCTCTCTCTCTCTCTATCAAATAAATAAATAAAATCTTAAAAAAAAAAAAAAGAGTGGGAGGAGAAGCAGCCACCTCCTCTTTCTTCCTGAGGCCCTGAGGGTGGGATGAAGAGCTGAGAGGAGCCGCCTCCTGCTGCGGGACAGGCCACAATGACAGGAGCAGGAAGAACAGAAAGAGGGGGAGTTCCTAGGCCTTGATGACATTCTTCAGCGGCTGGGCCATCCCTAAAACCACTCATCTGGAGACTTTTGGTTCAATAAGAGAAAAACTGGCCTAATTGTTTCAGCCACTTGTAGGTCAGTATTCCGTTCCTTGAAGCTGATAATTTCCTGCTAAATACACCCACTCAGGAGACAAACGGGGCGACGTGAAGTTCCCCACACACGTCTCACGCTGTCTCACCCCTGCACCTTTGTGCCGTCCAGTCCCTTTTCCTCAGATTCCCACCCCCCTCTGCAAAAAATGGTCTGAATTCTCACCTCCCCAGGGTGCCCCCTGCCCTGAAGAGCCTCCTCTGTGGAACCAGAGCACCTTCCTTTTGCCAAACACTTGACTGATCTCTCTCAGAATACATCCTGTCTTGAACTGTAGGGCTTTTCGTTTAGGTTTGGTTTTGGCTACATGTCCTTGTCCCCTTATTTCACTCTCTATACTTTTTCTGAAAGGGATCTGGAAGCTACCAACCAGAATATATCAAAAATTCATCCCTCAGGTCTCAGCATCCCTCCTGGAGACAGAGGAGCTCAATGGTTATGCTCAGACTCTGGAATCAGTCAATCCCGTGTTTTAACCCTGTGTTCCAATCCCACCATACTAAAAGCATGAACTAGGGCACGTGTCGGCACCTCTCAGAGGTAGGTCCCTCTAGAGTGCATGAGGGATATAAGCCATAATCATATCCCCTCTAGTACCCAGCACATTGCCTGGCACGGTGAGGATTCAAGTGTTTGTTGAAAAAAAATTAATGCATTCCCATACCTAACATCTAAAAAGTTCATTGTGTTTGGGGGAAAAAAAACATTAAAAAAATCAAAAATTAGTACTTCATACAGGGAGCCCGCTTCTTCCTCTCCCTTTGCCCCTCCCCCCGCACTGTTCTTTCTCTCAAATAAATAAATAAAATCTTTAAAAGAATTGTAATTCTCCAAGTCATTTGAATTAGATATGCATCATATGAGGTTTAAGTGTTTATTTAGTGATATCATCTTCTTTATTTTTCTTCAAAGTCGATCACCTCCTCAAACATAGCCAGGATTCCCACAAAAAGGCTGTTGATTCTTGTATAGATCATTCCGGGCAAGATGCACAAAACATATCTCCTGTTCCCTTTCCCCTAGTGATATTTTATAGAGGAAAGATAATTGGCCTTCCTAATGTTACTCTGGCCAAAGTTTTGGATTTCTTTTCTGCTTTTATGTTACACTGTCCTATTGTCTTTTTAAAAAGTATTACACACAATTAAAATGAAAATAAGGCAGGGGCACCTGGGTGGCTCAGTGGGTTAAAGCCTCTGCCTTCAGCTCAGGTCATGATCCCAGGGTCCTAAGATTGAGCCCCACATCGGGCTTTCTGCTCAGCAGGGAGCCTGCTTCCCCCCCACTCTCTCTGCGGGTCTCTCTGCCTACTTGTGATCTCTGTCTGTCAAATAAATAAATAAAATCTTAAAAAAAAAAACGATAAGGCAAATGATCAAAACAGAAAACAGCATTCATAATTTGAAATCCAGAACAGAATACGTGGGCTTGTGCCCCAATACTGCCTCATATAATATATGTGTATCTCATTTTACATCTTTTTTCTTTTTTAAGATTTTATGTATTTATTTGTCAGAGAGAGAGGGGAGAGCACAAGCAGGGGGAGCAGCTGGCAGAGGGAGAAGCAGGCTCCCCACTGAATAGGGAGCCCAACTCGAGACTCAATCCCAAGACCCTGGGATCATGACCTGAGCTGAAAGCAGAAGCTTAACCGACTGAGCCCCCCAGGAGCCCCTCAGTTTACTCTTGTAATAACAGTTTTCTCTTTTGCAAACTAAAGTTCAAAGTACCACTCTTACAAGGTTGTCATGAAAATGAGATTATGGAAATCACTGGGAAAATAGAAGATGTTATACAATGGAAGCTTTTTTTTTTCATAATGGAAGATATTATTAATTGGATCATTGATTATACGGATTGAGATGAGAGGTGTGATTGTTTAAGAAACCACCTCAAGGGGAAAAGACTTAGATGCTTTCCAAAATAATCCTTGGGTCACCTGAGTCTTGATCTCCAAGTCGTAAGTTCAAGCCCTACCTGTGGTGCAGAGATTTCTTTAAATAAATAAATAAACAAATAAACTTAAAAAAAAAAGAAATACTCCTCTATGTGATTAATTTAGGTATAGCTAAAGGAAATTGAAGTTTTAACTTTTCAAGCCTAATTTTTAAAAACTCTAGTTCAACAGGGTTAGCACGCCAACATTCAAACCACATTTCCAACAGATGTCACCCTAACCCCTTCAATTGTAGTTGCAAGTAAACCTCTGTGACCAACTTCTCACTCAGTGCTCCAGGTAATGTTATCAATTGTAACCACCTAGTTACCAGGTGTTAGTTCCGACTTATTTTTCTGGCTCTTCAGAATTCACAACTGGAAGTTTCAACTCCTTATATTTTGTTCAGAATGCAAACCCCACAATGCCCGATTGCCTGTAATAATGGGGCTTTCATTTCCACCCAATTCAGCCAACATTTTGGGGGGGGGGGGGCGTGTGGCAAAATTCACACAACAAAATAATCACCATTTTAGCCATTTTATTCCCCTGCGATCAAGACCTGAGTTGAGATTAAGTGTCAGACGCTTAACTGGCTGAGCCACCCAGGAGCCCCATTTTAACTATTTTAAAGTATACGATTCAGTGGTATTTAGTACATTCACAGTGTTGTGCAACCATACCCACTAATTAGTTCTAGAACATTTCCAACACCCTAAAAAGAAACCTTGTACCCATTCAGCAGTCACTCTCCGTGCCCCACCCCCTACCTGTGCTCCAGCGACCCCCCAACCCCCACCCTTCATGCCCGCCCCAGCCGCTGGCAACCAGGAATCTGTTTCCTGTCTCTGGGTTTGCTTGTCCTGGACGTTTCACAAAAATAGATCCACCAACATTTTTTGGGTTCGGCACTTGCTAGTCACCAAGAATATAAAGACAAATGGGACAATCTGCTTTTAACAAGTTCGCTGTTAATTGGGGCAAAATAAATTAAAAAAAAAATCATAGGACAATGTGGTGATTATTGTAACAGAAATATGAACATTGTGAGAAAATAGGTGAAGGAGATAGGACAAACTGTAAGAAGTAAGATTTGAATTTAGACATAGAGGCAGGAGTTTGCTAGAACAGTGGGGGCTGGGCAGGAGGGTGGGGTAGAGGAGAAGGGAGCTGCGGTAGTAGAGGAAGGAGCTTTTGAATTTTTAAATGTTTATTTCCTTTTTAAAAGATTTTATTTATTTATTTGAGAGAGAGAATGAGTGGGGAGAGGGTCAGAGGAAGACATAAACTCCCTGCTGAGCAGGGAACCCTATACACGACTCCATCCTGGGACTCCAGGATCATGATCTGAGCCAAAGGCTCAGCCGCTTAACCAACTGAACCACCCAGGCGCCCCAGCAGAGGAAGCAGCTTGAGCAAGGCACAACAGCCTGGAGTTGGACCACTCTGTGCTCAAAGGATGTGGACAAAGCACCCCCCAAGCATGTTACCACCTCAGGGCCTTTGCTCTTGCTGGCCTCTTTTCCTAGAACTCTCTCTCTCTCTCTCTCTTTTTTTTTTCCCCAGATAGGTACCTCCTTAGAGAGGGTCTCCTTGACCTCTCTATCAAAATAACATCTTCTAACCTTCTCTATCCCCTTACTGTGTTCCTTTACAGCATTTTCACTCTGGTACCATATTATATATGGGTATATCTGTCTTTCCCACTTGAAGGTAAGCTGCATAAAGGCAGGACCCTTTGCTTTGTTTATAGCTCTATACCTCCAGTACCCATAACAGTGTCTGGCACATAGTGTTCGCCCCATAAATATGTAATGAGTGAAGGAGCGAACACTTTGGTAGTACTGCAGTGAGGAGTCCCTCGGGGCTCTTAGCTGCTTCCTATCAAAGACAAAGTAATAGTGAATATACAAAGAAATAGGTCAGCT
>PISX010033230.1:0-15316 GCA_004024625.1 Mellivora capensis | reverse complement strand
TAAATATTAAATAATATTTATATGCATTTATATATAACATATACACTATATACTAATATATGATATATAAAATATATATTATAATAATACTTATATATCTTATATGCAAATATATACATATCTTTTGTTATGATATACCTACTATTATTTATAATATTTATAATAATATCATATAATTATTTTTAATATTTATTTATTTTTATATTTTTATATTATATTTATATATTATTATTAATAATAAATATATATTATATATTAAAATAAATGTAAATATAATATAATATAAATATAAATATAAATAATAAATATATATCATTTATATATAATATATATGACAATAATATATTATTATATATTTTATATATAAATAATATATAAATATTATTTAATATTTATTAAATTACATTAATTAAAATTTAAAAAATATTTTTAAAAAATTTAAAAAATAAAAAAATTAAATTAAATATTAATACAAATAAATAAATAAATATTATGTATTATATAATAATGTGATATAATATGTTATATTTATAAAATGCACACATCATCTCATTATTTATGAATACATATCATTCTGTATACTGGAACTATACAGACACAATAACTACATGTCTATCTATACCCTTCTATACATATATGTACTTTCTAGACATGTATGCACACATGCATAACTTTCTGTATCTGTGTATGGGATGTAGAAGAGACAGACGTTTAGGCTTGCAGAATGGCTGATTCGTGCCTGACTCTGCCTCTCTAAATTGGCCCCGTGTATGTACCCTACTTGTGTTCCTACTTTCACACTTTAGACTCCAGACAACCTAGTATTTGAAAAGAAAGAGATTTTGCACTGGGAGGTGCAGAAAAGCACGTTGACTATCGGGGGAGCATGGATGCACGCTGGGGACCGATGCTAGAGCAGCCAGCCCTCTCTCTTTCTAATGACACGTGTCACCCATGGTCACCCATGCCAGTGGAAGCTAGAACACCTCTGGTGAACGCCACATGGCGTGTAATTTTCAGTTTCCATAAAGTGCAGCTGGCGTAGGGAAAAGAAGAGGGAGAGAGACAAACCAGGAAATAGACTGTTCACGGGTCACCAGATGGGGGTTCACTGATGGTCACCGGAGGGGATGTGGTTGGGGGTTTGGGCAACACAGGTGATGGGAAGGAAGCAGTGATTCCTTGGTACCCCTGAAACTAATGTTACACTGTATGTTCACTAACTGGAATTTGAATAAATACTTTTTAAAAAATGAAAAAATAAATAAAGTGTAGTTTAACAAATAATTATTAGGACAGATGCTGTCTCTTATCCTTTCGAAATGTAAGTTCATTTTGGAATTTCTTTTTTAAAAATAATTATTTTAGGGGCGCCTGGGTGGCTCAGTGGTTAAGCGTCTGTCTTCAGCTCAGGTCATGATCTCGGGGTCCTGGGATTGAGCCCCGCATTGGGCTCCTTGGTCAATGGGGAGCCTGCCTCCCCCTCTGCCTGTCACCGCCACCCCCCACCTTTGCTCTTGTGCTCTCTCTCTCTCACTCTTTCTCTGGAAATAAATAAGCAAAATCTTTTTAAAAAATAAAAAGAATTGTTTTAGCTTTTGTATCATCATTGAGATGTGAAGTACTGCAAACATGCTTTGCATGTGACATATACACATATGTGTGTGTGTGCATGTGGAACCAGAGCAGTAGGAACATATATATTCAGACTAATGGTTTTGTTTTGAGTGGGGACTAAACTGTTATAAGGCATTGGCATGTTAGTAATATGGTGATATTTTCCTGGTATATGTGGAAAATAATTTTCTCTATTTTCCAAGTCTGTATGACCAAAATTACAAGGAGAACAGCGGACCCTGTGACACAGCTTCATATCAAAAAACGGATGATGCCTTTTGGTAGTGAATCCCAACAACAACTACGGCATCTCAGAAGTGGTTTCTTCCCCACTCGGGTTTTCTGATGAGACCTCAGCCCCCGCCTGGGTGACACTGGCAGTGCGGCCCACGAACATCTAGGTGCGCAGCGGCCGTGAGAGGGTTCGCGTTTCAGCCTCTGGGATGGGGGTGATTTGCTGGAACAGATAGCTCACGGGACACAAATGCACGTGCGTGTGCGTATGTCTTCCCGGGCGGACAGGCATAGGGATGGCAGTAAGCCACCTGCAGCACAGGCGATCAGAAAGCAACACTGAGCGACTTGAACCCATATGCTACAAGTCTTGTGTACCCCCGCCTTGTTCACTGCACTATAAGCCCCCAAATGCTTCAGTTTAAAAATGCTCATTATGGAGCACCCGGGGGGCTCAGTGGGGTCAGCGTCCAACTCTTGATTTCGGCTCAGCTCATGATCTCGGGGTGGTGAGGTCGAGCCCACATCAGGCTCTGCGCTCAGCACTGTCTGCTTGAGATTCTCTCTCCTTCTCCCCCTGCCCCTCTCCTGACTCGTGTGCATGCCTGCACTCTCTCTAAATCAATAAAAATCTTCAATAGAATAAAAATGCCCCTTACTTTTCACATAACAGAAGTCGAATTTTGTTTCCTTTTCTTGAGTCTGCTTTCATCTCATCCCTTGGGCCGATTATGCCAAAGACATTAATCAAAATACGCCGGGAAGGGTGCGTGTCCCCTTGTCTTTCTACCCATACCTCCTCATGCTGGAGCGTTGAGATCCTCGCTTTGGGGAGACCACGCCGAAGCCATTTGCAAACGTCATCGTATCCAGCCGTAGAATCACGAGCAGCGCGGTTTTTATCCACAGAGTGAAAACGTGAGGCCCCGGTGAGCATGATCGCCACGTCTATGGCATCGCAAGGGACCTGTGCACCTAAACAGCCTAATTAAGCTCTTCTGCCCAGAGATCTCTGACAGTGACGGGAAAGAAGGCCACTTTGGTAGCAATCGGGGATCAATAGTGTTTAATGGGAGCACCTAGCAGATGGGTTAGGAGACTGCAAAGGAATGTTTTTTCCAGGTTGGCCAATTTAAAGAAAATAAAAATTATTTATAGCTCCTGGTCTTAAATTCACATTCAAGTGTGCTTCATAATCCTAAGCGGAAAAAAAATACAATTCTCCCTCCTCCCTTTCTCTCTCACTCTCTGTGTGTCTCTCTAACATACACACACACAGGAATACACACTTCTCCCCCCGCTGGAAAGGACTGGGCAGCAGGACGCAGGGTTCACACTCTTCTCTTCTCTTCTTCACCAATTCTCCCCATTTGCCCACGGACCCCATGGCCTTTTCTTTCACTGGGATAAGGGCCCTACCCTTTTCCCGTGGAGAAACCCTGGATGGCGTGAGACCTCAGGTGCCCTCAAATCCATCCACATGTCCCCCTGGATGGACACTTGGGGCTTCCCCTTCCAAGAGAGCCTCCCCTTGGTTGGGTCCAGGCCCCTGCAGCACTGATGTGTCCTGGTCTTCCCCACGTGCCCAAAAACCAGGCAGCCACTTGCAGCCTCCAAGACTTCAGCTAATCTCTGGGTTGGCACTTGAAATCAGAGTGGTAGAAACACAATCAGTTCACCGTAGCCTTCCCCGGACTGTGGCAACTGGGTCTTCCCGGGGTCCATCCATCTGGACCACACCTGCCTACTCACAGGAGCGGGGCTGTCTTCCCTCCGAAGGCTCATCCCTCAAGCATCTGGCTTCTTTCAAGCCAACGTTTTCTTAACTAATAACACACACTTTCCTTTCTCCTGGAAATCCAAACACCCCACATTGGCTGAGAAGCTAGATAAGTCTGCTAGAAAATTCCTGGAGAAACAAACGTCCTTTTATGCAGTGTTTGAAGTTGCCAGCTCTCTACCGTGATTTCCCTCTTCTGTTATTTCCAATTTTAGGGATTTTTTTTCTCATTATAGTAGTGTAGATACTTAAAATCTACTATCAGTGTTAAAGCAGAGAAAGAAAGAGAGAGGAGAAGGAGAAGGAGGGGAAGATGAGGAACACCAGGGAAAGGAGAAAAGAGAAAGAAAGCAAACAGCAGAATCCCAAGGGAATTGCTTTTCCCCTTAAACTGTTTTCCACTTTCCCTTCTGGTTGGTCTCATGCCAGTAGATGGTAACACCTTAAATACCATTTATTAACTCACTCTTACACAGATCCCATGAAAATATTTAACCTTGCATCACTGGTTTAATACTGAAATTAATCATATCTAATTATTTAAATATGCCAGAGTTGCAAAGCAGGTAGTTAATCTACAAATATTGCTCTTTTGTGCCCAATGTCTGATCTCTGTGTCTGTCTGAAAAGCGGTGAGGATCTTTCCATCTGCAAAGGACTAGTGCATTAGAACAGTAATGACTCCCGCTCTTCCACCTGTGTTAGAAAAATGTGGATCTGGATAAATGGAATTACGCCCCCTCTTTGCTTTTTCACTCCCTTCTAATGTGGCTCCCCGTGCACTCTGTAGCACTAAGAAGCTCAAGCCCCCACATCTTCCATGAGGGGTATAAACATTAAGTGCTAGAGAAGTTACCGGAATTGGAAGGGGGGAAAAAAAAGCTGTCAGGACAGGCAGTAAGGGAACCATGCTTAGTTCCTTTCTACATTTAGCTCCTGCTCAAAACATTCATCAAGAGCTGGAATCACTGATAGTTTGTAACAAAGCAGAGGGGAGACTGATTTTCTTGGCTTATCTGTTCCCCCTTGCATATCCATACAGTGTTTTGAGTTCATCGTAAACCTTACAGTTACTTAAGTGATGTAGAGAGGAGACCCTCTTCATGGGTCCCTCTCATGTCCTGTATGACTTGCAAGGGAGGTATTGGCTCTTCTATTTTCAAGAAGGTTTGCAGAGCCAACAGCCTGGAAAGGTGACTAGTGTCTTTTCACTGAGCACAGGGCAGGTTGGTGTGTTGCCCATTCTAACATAGTTGACTTCCATCAGCTCAGGATACGTGTGGGACACCCACCTGGGCCTCTGTGCATGGCCCCTTGGGAACTTGGAGGGCAGAGGGGGACAATCACAGTGCTTGCTGTGCTGGGAATAATAGTGTTTTGTCTCTGACCCGGGGGTTTCGTGTCTTCTGCCAACATCCATGAAACTCGCTGGCCGGCTTGATAGCTTCCAAAGGGAGTAAAAAATCTCAGAGGTTACCTAGTTCCTGAGAGTGTGCACAGCAGTCCCAAGGAGGCAAATCCATCACTGAACCAGGCTGAGTAGACAGTGCCGGCTGGCAGGTGTGCTGGAGGACAGAGAAGTGACCAAACCAGGAAGGCCAAATTGTGCTGGTATTTTCTTACAAGTTTGTCATCCACTTTCAGGAAAAACAGCACAATTATGCAGTGACTCTGCCTTTGTGTTTTCAAGCATCAGCATGCTTTTCAGGCCTCATCAACATCATCCAGTCCCGGAACGTGAACGTTGCAAGCACTTTGAAAAGACGCTCATCAGAATGCAAGTCTCCCTGCGGATTTTTATGCGCGGCCAGGGAAATGGGGTGGGGGGGGAAGGCCTGTCAGGGAATAGGATAGACTTTTCCAAATATATTATCTTGCCGAATGTTTTTGACAAGTCCAGGAAGAGGGTATTCAATCTCTCCATAACACAGATGAGGAGGGTGAGGCTTTGAAAGTCTAGGAAACATGTTTTTGATGTAAGTCGATGATAAAGCGACCGGCACGACTTGAAAGAACATTTCCTTTCCTCCATAGAAGCAGAAACAGCAAAACATGGAAGTGAAATACTGAAGAAGAATTTCATGCAAGATGGCCGAGCTAACAAGAAACAGAAAAATGTAAACGTTCTTTACAGGAGTGGTGCTAAGGGGGTCAAAACTGGCAAAAAAAAAAAAAAAAAATCTTATTATTTTTGTGTAGAAAGAAATATATATACTCATTTGTCCCTTGAAAAATGCAGGGGTTGGGGTACTGACCACCCCCACGCAGTCCAAAACCCATGAGTAACCAAAAACGTAACGTCTAATCGTGTCCTATTGCCCAGACGCCTGACTGATAATGTGAACAGTCAAGGAACACGTACTATATATATTCTGGAAACTATCTTCTTACCATAAAGCAAGCTAGAGAAAACGTTATTAAGAAGATCACAGAGAAGGGGCACCTGATGACTTCGTTAGTTGAGCGACTGACTCTTGGTTTCAGCTCAGGTCATGATCTCACGGGTCACGGGGTTGAGCCGGACGGAGCTGGGGTCTGCACTGGGCAGGGAGTCTGCTTGAAGACTCTCTCCCTCTGCCCCTACCCCAGCTCATACGCACCGTCCTCGCTCCCTCAAATCAATCAATCTTAATAAAGAGAAAACTTCTAGAAAAAAATCAGAGAAGAGAGAATGCATTAATGGAGCTACACTCTGTTTATTGGGGAAAAAGTCCACATATAACTGGACCTGCAGAGCTCAGACCCATGTTAGCAGGGGTCAGCTGTATATATACTATGTAAGCAGATTCAGAGCGTATCTAATATATGTTATGTTAATATGTATTATTTAGAAAATACAGGGAGGAGGATTAAGAAAACATGTTCTAAAAGTGTCCGTGGGGCTGTGGTGATAATGAACGATATGTTGATCAATGCTGCTACTAGACATTAAATGTATGAGTTAAGAGGCAAATTCGAAGACATTACACTTCTTCAAATGGATCCGTAGCCACTCAAAAAAGTAAGTAAATATAAATTTGGTGATGTATATGGGTTCAGTATAGCACAATACACTTGAATGTGTACAGGAGTTGGTATAAGGCATGGTCCTCAAGAAATGAATTCATTTATGTCACGGGAAAAATAGCCGTGACGCAGAGTGTCATGCAGAAAAATGCTTAACTGTTGGGTTTTTTGGGTCAAGGTAAGACCTGATTTTGTAGTAGGTGATGATTTCTGCGTTGAAATAGTTGTATCTTTGCCGGTATTCTATACCCACGTGAAGTCCAGGAATGCAGAAATAGGAAGGTGCATAGAGGGGTCTCTGGTAATAGGGGATTTCCATTATGAGGAAACAGTAGATTTACCCTCAAAGTATGGATGATACCAAAATGTAGTCAAATAGGGATGCATTTCAAAGCATTTATAATCTTTTTTTTAACAGTGTGTTTCATCGTAAGATCGTATAATTTAAGTTTTAATGAAGATTGCATTGAACAACAGTGTGTCACAATTCCTGAAAAGTAGGCTGTGGGCAATCGGGAGCCAACGTCCCTGGGGTCCAAAACAGCAACCCCCAAAACGAAAGCGAATCAGGAGGTGGTATGTGGATAAGCCCTTGACTGTGTAGATGCCCTTCCAGAATTCGCAAATATAATTGACACATCGACTATTCACATTAATGAAAGAGTTAAATGTAGACTACCATTCCTTTCCTACTGTTGTATGTAGAACTACAATTTAATTGACTAGTTTAACTTTGCCATTTTTGAGTTTCTTTGGGTTTTTCTGGCTTTTCACAAGCTTGCTTTGTTCCAGATAGCTTTATTATAATAAAGCAAAATTTCCACGTTACTGTGATGAATGTAGTGCAAACCCTTTCCCTATGGATCCAGAAGTTTCTTTTTTAACTGAAGTATAATTAACAGACAATATTATATTAGTTTCCTACGGACAACATCGGAGAACTGTTTTTTAAACATTTATTTATTTATTAGAGAGAGAGAGAGAGAGAGCAGGAGCCAGAGGGGCAGAGGGAGAGAGAGAATCCCAAGTAGGATTCTCCTCCGTGGCTGAGCGAGCAGCCCAGTGCAGCCCAGGCACCACCAAGAGATCCCGAACTCAACCAAAACCAAGAGTCAGCTGTTTAGCCCCACTAGTCACCCAGGCCCTCCGACAGAACACTTTCCAAGGCAACCGTGCTTCCTGGCAGTATGTAAAATTTAACCATGCTTAACGCTCAAAAACTCCTCAAAATGAAACCTCATCGAACCTACCATGTGCAATGCCAATGTCGATTTAAATAAAAACTCAAAGTTGGTTATAACGCCATTGGGCTGGGTTACTGCCTTCCCTGAGCCGCCACCCTTCTCCAAAGGAGACGGGGTCAGGTGCTTAGGATTTGGGAAGGGGAGGGAGGGCGGGACGTTCGGAAGACAACCTGAAGCAAGGGATTTTATTTGTTTGCTCTGGAGCTAGCTGTGGACATTGTTTGCAAATAGCTCAGCATATTCAGGAACTCTGTAATGTATACATTTTATTTATTCATTTTCTTGATAATCTTTGGAGATCGTTTACGACGTTGCTGGAGGAATTTTGTATTTCAGCAAAATGGATGATAAACAAAATGCACACAGTGAGTGTCGTTGGCACACAAAATCTCCCCTGTTTATTCTGGTTTATGGAATACCATCGGTATCCCAGTGATCCAACTGGGAAATCGAAAAAAAATAACCGGCTTCTCCCCAGTGGGGGTGAATCAGGCCCAGTTACATGGGTTTTCTGACGGAACCAGAATCATCAAGAAAATAATCCTGCATCTGTCCATGGAAAGCAAAGATGGGCCAGCTCTTATTTTGAAATCGTAAGGCAACCATCTCTTAAACGATAATTAAAGGATATAAAATTAAAAGCACTGTTTTTTTTCCCCCTGTGAGATTAGGGAGTTTTGTTTTGCTGAGGGAGAGGGATTTAAACATTTATCTCACACTTTAAAGGGATTAATAATAGTGACACAAAATTTCAGCTGGTTTTAGTAAAAACCTTTTATAAGATTTAGTTCTTACAATATCTCCCGCGTTCTCTTATGGGAGTAGACATTTCGGTAAAAGTAATACAGAGATTGAATTTGAGCATTTGCAATGGATGAATATTTTATTTTATGAGAGAAAAAAAGGACAGGAAACAATTTATGAACTTAAGTATAGGAATGTGCTAAATTTGATTTCTTCTATTCAGCTATGGGGAGGTTAAGAGGCAGGAAGCTTTCACCGAGAGTATGGCGGGCTGTTATGTAGATTGAAAAGCTTTACTCCTACAAGGTCATGCGTATTTACTCTCCCAGAGTGGCAGTCAAGAAATGTTTTGTTGGTCAAGTTCGATGTTTAAAAACACTTAGGAAAATGATGTTACTTTTTTTTTCTTTTTTTAAGTTGTGCAAAGCTCTTGGTTTCTGAGCTGGGGATTTTTCTGGGAAGGCAAATCACGGACATCCAGCTTCTTTCTGGCGCCTTCTGAGTTCTTCAAACATGTTCTCGTTTAAGTGGGAGGCGTGGGGCACGGCGACCAGCTTTAATGGGGGATGAAAAGCAGAGATCTACAGTGAAGATATTATGTGCAAAACTAAAAATAAAACAAAACAAGACGGGCTAGAGGCTACTTAGCTGTTCCCATCACAGGGCAGAATTACGCTTGGATTGCCATAAGGTCAATGAGTTCCGGTGGCAAGTTGCTTGCATTCTTAGGTAGGTCATAGGAAATGCACCTGTTTATTTCAGGATGTGGATACATTGTACGTAGAAGCACCTTTTAATTAGAAGAATCTCCCATGTCTTGTTTTCACCTATTTATTTCCCAAACGTTGATGCCCAGAAGCATCTAGAAAGAGCTCCTCATCTCTGTAAATTTGCCTGCCTCTTTGTACGTTCTATTTGTGGGACCCTTTAAGTCGGAGACCTGCCGTCTGATGTCTGTTGTTAAGGACTACGTTTTTGCATTCGGCTTTGGAGGTTAGCATTTAGGGGGAGTGGAGTGTGTCTGCCCTTAGAGTGTATCTTTTGACACCAGCTACACGCCCCTAGGTAAGAGAATCTAGGTAAGATATGTGGTGTCGTGCAGCCTGAAAAGGATTTTCCTATATTAAAGAGGTCCTATAGGACACCAGAGGTATCCCAAGCAGACTCCCAGCTGAATACGGAGCCAATGCCAGGCTCGGCTCGCTGAATTTTCCCAGGACCTTTTTCTGTCCAAGATGAATGTATGACTTCAGATGACCATTGGGAAGGGTGTCTTCCCTCAGGATTTTTTTTTTTTTTTTCATTTGGAAAATGAGAAGGGAAAAACCGATGATCTCCTACAACTCCATCTCATGGTCAGAGTCTTGTGGCTAAACCCTAGGTTGAGCTACTTCTGTTTTTCTGCAAACAAATCCATGCACAAAGAATCATTGTCTCGAAAGATACTGTGGATTTATCGAAGAAAACCTGAAAACAAAGACAGTTGATTCTGTTTTTGGGTGAGTCAGAGAGAACACAAAGTTGAATTTAAGGTGGTTTGTTTTTTTGTTTTGTTTTTTTGGAAGCGGATTGGCTGTCCTCATAGGTCTGCAGTCACATGAATGGAAAACAAGGCCAATTTGTTTCGGTAAACCTTGAAAACTGAACAATCCATTTGGTCTGGCCATTAAGTCACTGTTGATTGGGTCTGGGTATTAAGACAAGCTTCAACCAGATTGACTTCCTTCTTTAACTTTTAAACTCACTTTAAACTTCCGGCACTCTTTAGGAAAAGTTTTGATTTCAAGACTGTAGAAAGAATAAAGAAAACACATTACAGCTTTTCGGCAGAAATCTAAAATAGGAAAAGACGAGGCAAAGGATTCAATTTAAAAATGTTTATCTCCACTTTCCTGGAATGGGATTTTCCACCCCGCATTTATGCGTTTCTTCCTCCCGTTTCATTCTTAAATAAATCTAGAGGCGGGAGGAGAAGGAAAGTCTCCCATAGTTACATTTGGGCCTAAACAATGAAGTCATTTATTTAAAGGAAGATTATTTTTGTTAAGCCAGAATGGGGCTATTGTACAAGCTGCTTTTGGGTTTATTATTTATGAATTTTCATACCGTGCACTAGACACAAAGGAAGGCAAGGTCGATCTCGGTTTCGTGCTGCAGACAGAACGTTTCAGGGGAGAAACTGAAGCACCATTTTTTTATACTTTATTCGCCAACAAGCATCGCGTTTCGGAGAGTGACCATTCTTTTCCTGGAAGGATGGATTCGCTTCGTACCATACGTCCCGATAGGAAGGGTCCAGACCACCAGTCAATGTGGAACAGTCGAATTAGACTCGTGCACACCCAAACGATGCAGGAAATTTGACTGTGCGATGGGGCACACGCTCACACACACCCCAGAGGGAAAGAGGGTAATGCCAGACGTTTTAATCAATAAAAACGTGAAAGCGATTTAAAACAAAACTAGTGTGAATAGAGATCGGGCATCCCACACTTTGAAAGTCAATTGTTTGTCTAGAATCACGTTACAGCTACCCGCCTGTGGGTTGTTAGCAAGCGGTGTTTGCCTACGAGAATCTGGACTCTGGAATTTGGTGGCCAAGAATGGAGCAAACGGGGAAACGTTCTAAGGCAATTGCGTTTCCATCCAGTAATTCTTTATTGATTCCTCTCGACCTCCCAACCCACCTCTGACTGGAAGATTTCGTGCCGACCAGAGCACTCCAGAATGAATTTCACCTCGGGGGGCAATCCCATCACGGTGTCCAAGGGGTTGATGTGAATCAATCTATTAATTACTTTAAAAAAAAACATTTTATTCATTCGTTTGAGAGAGAGCATAAGCAGGAGGAGAAGGAGAGGGAGAGGGAGAAGCAGACTCTCCACTGAGCTGGGAGCCTGACCTGGGGCTCGATCCCAGGACCCTGAGATCAGGACCTGAGCTGAAGGTAGATGCTTAACCATCTAAGCCCCCCAGGTGCCCCTTTATTAATTACTTTTTTAAAAAGGAAGAATGAGGGAGAGCAAATGTGGTAAAATTCTACTTCTTTTCCTGGGTGTGTTTGTTGTAATAATGCTTGTAAGCAATAACGTTTCTCCACTCGATGTTTGAATATTCAAATCCCAACCACGGGAGCTCCTTTCCATAGGATTTCGTTTTTAGGAAACGATACATAGATACAGAGTCTCTCCATTTTCCTTCATGTTTGCTGCTCAAAAATCCACAGAATTGGGCAACAGAGGAATCACTAGTGTGTCATTTCCCACAGGTGCTGATTCTTCAAGTTGTACCATAAGTGAGCCTGACCGAGGTCTCAAACCCAAGTTTCCCTGTTCTGTGGATGTTCCTCCTCTCGTCGTACAGTTGTTGTTGGTTTTTTTTTTTTTTTACATTTCATTTTAAACATTTAAAATGTTATTTTAAAGATCTGCCTGCTGCAATGTTCACAGAGTGTCAAGAATCATAGCAACAGAGAACTTCATTCCTCACAGCAGGGTTTGGAAAACCGTGGTCTCTGGGCCACATCTGGCCATATCCTTAGAACTTGCAAAGTCTAGAAAGGATGGTACATTGGAAACGTGGAAAAAGAAAGACACCTGGAGATTAAAGGAATGGACTCCCACTGGCCTTTCCGTAATAGCTCTCCAAAACTCTCAGCTTCCCTGGACTTGCAAGAGGGTCCACTGGGGTTGGTGGAAGAGTCCAGGAGATGGCCTGACCTTTGCAGTAGGAAGGAACCAGCCCCCCAAACGGAGGGAGCAGGGCTTGCAAGCCCCGTGGGAACCTGGGGACAGTGATGGGCCATCCAAGCTTTCATCCAAGCCTACGAATGGGCCCTTCCTCCTTTCACAGGTGCCTATGACACGGGACGTCAGAAGACAGGAGGACTTAGGGACCTCTGGGTCACACTCAGCTTACATTCTGAAGCTACAAAGGAGAAAATGCTTGGGCACATGATCTACACGGGTGCAATTATTACCCAACACCCTCTTATTAGCTGTAACGTGACCCACTGTCTTCGCTGTTGAATGTTCAAGAACATCTATGCCTGAATCACTCTCCAAATATATATTTGGATCCAGGAAGGAGAGAGGAAAATAATATTTTTTTTTTGAAAAGTGCTAAATGGTTTCTGAAGATAATCTTATTTCAGAGAAAATAATTAAATGAATGTTGTTTTCTCTTTAATTGCTTCACACTTAAAATCAAACGTGCCCGGGTTAATACTGCTCTACAACTAATTGAATTTTCTCAGTTCCTTTTATTGTAGGACTAGGTTATATGGAAAGGTGATGACTTTAATGTGATTATTACATTGTTATACAAAATTATACCATCAAAGATTATGCAGCAACAGTACTTTTTGAATTTTTTTTTTTCCCTTTCCTCCCTGTGGGATTTCCTACTGTGTAGCAATGACCTCAGCTAGAAGCTGGTGTCCTCTGGGAAGCTATGGTCAATTTCTATTTTCAGGTCCTAAACAACTCTTCAAAGAGTTACACAGTAGCTACAATGTTAAGAAAAAATAAATTTACAGGGTGCCTGGGTGGCTCAGTGGGTTAAGCCTCTGCCTTCGGCTCAGGTCATAATCCCGGGGTCCTGGGATCGAGCCCCGCATCAGGCTCCCTGCTCAGCGAGGACCCTTCTTCTCCCTCTCCATCTCTTTGTGCTCTCTCTCATATAAGTAAATAAAATCTTTTCAAAAAGAAACCCTTGTGAGGGACACCTGGCCAGGTAGAGCATATGACTCTTGATCTCACAGTTGTGGTTTCGAGTCCCACGTTGGGTATAGAGATTACTTAAAAAAAAATAAAATCTTTAAAAATAAATAAACAAAATGTCTTTGGGCGATTCTGTCATTTAGAACTTTAGGTGTGTCAATGCTGTTGTTAGCATGAAAACACAAGTTTGAGATGATCATGCATTTTTAGTGGAATGTTTTTCTAATGATGCAAAGACATTTTATTTATTTAACCCTAACCTCTGTTCCCTGCTTTCGTCTTCCATTCAATTGCATGTTTCCTACATTTTGGCTATTTTGCAGTTTTCATTTCCATTATTTTCCAATGCTTTTTGCCGTTTTGTTATAGATGGGTCACCAGTAAATAATCCAGAGATGCATTATGATTTTATCTAGTTCCTTTTAATCCAGCCTGAGCGTCTGTTCCTGTTGATGGGGACACAGAATTAGTCTTTTCTATGGACTGTGATTCGTGACATAATTGGACATATTCCTATCATCTCAAATTGCATTTCCATTTCTCACCCTGTCCTGTGTCGGGCTTCTGGGTTGTTGTTTTTTTTCCCTCTCTCTCACTTTTCTTACTTTTCCCCACTTGTGCTTTTAAATGTTCACATTTCCTATTTCTTAATGAACTTGGAATCACCGAAGTAACTTCGTCCCCTTTTTGCACTAGACGATGGTGTTAATGTGCTCGCACTAGTCAAATACGTTCCCCACCCCTCAGTCCCTGCCCAGATTTTTTTCAGCATTTCTATTCCAGCTTACTTTGCAGTATAAATATCCATACTCCTTTAAAGTCATTTTTACAATTAATGTATATTTATATGTTAAAATTTAACATATAAACATATTTATAAGTTTATTTATATAAACATATTAAAAATTTAACATATGCGCATATATTTATATGTTAAATTATATGTTAAAATACCTCATATGGCCTTTACTTATGGGGTACATTGACTCCTAGTACATCCTTTCGAGTTTTACTCTTTGTGCTGAAGTATGCCCTTTCATTGTGTCTTTACAAAGGGTAAAATATTTCTGGAGTCGTTTACGCCTGAAAAATATCTTTTTTTCTCCTAATAACTTCCAGCATAGATGGCTGTGATTGGAATTGTAGATTCTCAGATACTGTGAATAAACATTTCAAATACAGTGTGATGGACACTGCATTTCCAGGTGACCCTGACGATCCCCATTCCTTGGTGTTCAGAAAGGGGTGAATTGCCCTAAAATGACTTGTTTCTAGGTACAAGCGATGGAAAATTTTAAGGGAGATTGCAGACATCATTTACGGCTCCACGTTGATTGATTACGAGTTCTACTAAAGGAAGGTCATCTTGGAGGGTGGGCCTGACTTAATCAGATGGAAGTCCTTATAAGATGGACGAAACCCTCCCTGAGAAAAAGGTTATGCTGTGGGCCATTGAAGTCAGCAACCATACCGGAGAAGCTGACACGGGCTCCACCTTTGTTGGGCAGAATTTAAGATGACCCCCAGTGGCTGCCATCTTGTGGTATAGCACTCTGTGGATGCCCCCTTCCCTTGGGTGCCCAGGATCTTAGGATGTCCACATTTGCTTATGCTGCATAGAACTCCATGCTGCCTCCAGATTCTCTCTAGATGCTTTCTGTTGCTGACATTGACAAAGTAGGTGATCATGTTGGAAGGTCTACCTGGTGAGCTGCTGAGGTTGGCTCCTAGGATTGGAGAGTAGCCTCTGTCTGATCTCCAGACATGGCCAGAGCAGTGCTACAGCCCCAGGAACTCAATGCTACCAACAACCTGGGTGAGTTGAGAAGCATATTCTTCTCACCCAGTGAACATATTTTTTTTCAATTTTTATTTATTTTTTAAATCTCTTTTCAGTGTTCCAGAATTCACTGTTTATGCACCACACCCATTGCTCCATGCAATACATGCCCCCCATAATACCCACCACC